>JBBPLN010000339.1:0-23608 GCA_038089815.1 Sutorius eximius | reverse complement strand
GTACGTGGAGGCCTTATCAATGATAATGAACTGGGAGAGGAACTGCATAGGTCGCGGACGCACCTGCCAAGGATGTGCTAGAAGACCTGGTCATGACAACATGGTGTTGATGAATAGATAGTACTTACCAAAGCCGTCGACCCGCGAGAGTTGCAAACCAACAGGTGTTGCCTAGTCAAAGTACTAACCCCGCAGTCCATGATAGAGGTGGCATTTAGGAAGGCTGAGGTACCACCACTGTCCTCGGATTTGGCCTGGTTTTCCAAGCCCTTGTTCAGCCACAATAACACATAGGTTTCAGATCCACCGCCAAGCATGGGCTCAGGTGTGCGCGACGAGATAGTGAGGCGGAACTAACCAAAAGTGTGAACGTCACAGGGATTGTGCTGACCAAGCGACGTTAGTTGCGATGGCGCGACGATCCTTCCTCAGAGACTGTCAGGTGTCTCTTACAAAAAAATCATATCCTTCCTTACACACGTCTTCTCCTGAATACCCATAACTTTCAAACACGAACACAGCCGTATAGAGCTGGGTGCGGAGCCTGACTCATTATCCATTCAATCATCCTCGGGAGTGGGCTTCCCGCCAGCCACAACTATTCCGCCTGGAATGCGGGCTACTTCGAACTTCATAGTCTTCATTTCAAGTCGTTTGCCCACTTAACACCGCGAGAAACACTTTGAGAAGTTCGAACTCTGGATTGTTACTATTCGGATCGTGACCGTCGGGAGAAGCTGCCGTGGTTCTCCGCACCACTCCCGTTGACATGAAACATGCAAACGTCCTATGCACCGTACAAGGTGACTCTGTTCTCTGCATGGCGACGAAGGCTCTCCCGTAAGGCCGTGTCACTGGGGAATCACCATCACTCATCGATTTGCGACTAAGGCTTGAGGTAAGTTTCTAACATACTGGCATGCCCCATGAGGGGAAAAAGGCGTTGGAGATCAAATATCGATGCTCAATTCGGACATCCATGACTCCTGAGACAGGTCGGTGTGGGTTGTGGTCGGCCGACCCCATCCGACGGTCCTGCCTGTTTGCTAAAACTCAGCCCACGATCGAGCCATTTACCAGTCTCGGATAGTACATTGGCCCACCTGCTGAGATCTTCGTCATATATGTTTGACGGCGAGTGGACTAAGTACCCAAGTGGAACGATCAGGATGACCCCCACTGCATGATTTTGTCTGTGAGGTGAGCCTCAGGTGACTCATCGTACCACTCGGGAAGTAAGTCTAACGCTTTCCATATGTTTTTAAATGATTGGTTTCATGGGCTTTCCGCACCGTTCAACAAGAGAAATCATCTGGGCCTGCCATTTCTTCCTTTGGAAAAGCTATCGCACTCTTGTTGGAATGACAGTTTTGGCAGACCTGTGGCACGTACACTTTCTCCTATGGACCCTCACGACTCAAAATCAGGCAACTGAGGCGCTGAGAAACAGCAGGGCACCACCGGTCGAGGTTCTGTTGCATTTCCCAACCAGACCCGCAATGCTAGCTTGTCCAGAGCGGTCGACCGCATATGGATGTCGAATAATATGCATTTATCTTCGGTCGAAGGTATGACTATTCTCATATTGCTCGCGTTTCGCCGCCTGCTTTAGTAACGTGATGATGCTGTTTGCGAACGTGTCCGGGAATCCATCTGCAAGTCGCTCGCCATTCATCACGCTTGCGCTTCTCTGATCTCTTCGAGCTGTTGAGCGTCCTGGGTCACCGATCGGTACGATGCTAGATCGGGACAATGTCGCGGCCCTTCTAACACAGTTGCAAGCAGACTTTGTGCCCCGTGTTGACGAGGAGTGGTAGAGAGATAATCGTCATATGAACGGCGTGAGTACTATGAGTGTTCGCGTTTGCCTCCTGAAGCAAGTTCGAATGGGGAAGACGTAATGCGGAGAGACTCGGTAGGAATAGATGAGAAGTGGCTTCGTCAGTCGATCCATGAATATGGGTATGTGGCATTCCATTATTACAGGCACATATATATGCATATATACCATATGCCAGACAACGGGTGAAGGAAAATAAAGAGTGGATAGTGCGAACACGAATTGTACGGTGTCACTTCGTCATTTGCCGATTCACAAAGACTGCAACCTCGGAGTGTCGTGGATGTCACTCCAAAGAGTACCGTTCAGTTCCTCACATTTCTTTTTGTAACGGGCTCATACCGGGCGGCCGCCCGAATGTGAACGAGAACCATCTCCTCGACAACTATAAAGCGAAGCCACCCGGCTGCATCGACATCCCGGAATCCAGAAACAATTGTCGGATGAGTTAACATCTTGACACAACCTGTCCAGTCTCTCATCGGCTCCCATACTGTTCCCCAGCCAATCGAGAACAGGTGCGAGAGCGCGCGCATGTGCCAACGGTGGCAAATAAGCTCGCACCAAACTTACATTCAGTGCTGATAAATCCACTGAGACCATTACTTCGGAGCGTTAACCAAGTCCATAGACATCCAAAATCATTTCGTACAATTCCCATTGAGGTAGGTGAGGCAAGGATAACCTCTAATACATCGTCTGAGGATACGACACAAATATCATCAACGTATTATGCTTGTAATTAGTGGATGGGTTGGTCACATTGGTATGCAGTCGTCCCAGACTATACAAGTCTTAGATCATGTCATTGCGAGAATGGGTAGGTCGAGCTACTTACAGTCTTGTCGCAGCAGAGTTTGGTACCCTCACAGTGGTCATTGACTCCGCACATGCGCGTGCAGTCCGATCCCTGCCAACCGGAAGGAGCCTAATGGCGCAACTATCAGTAAGGCGCAACGAGGGACGACACTATGGCTTACAAGCTGGGCTGTCTTGCAGCATGCAAGCCACTTTGAGCACTTATAATTGCTGGCAGCAACGACACCAGCCAAGGCAAAAAGTGCGACGAAGACGGAAGTAGGACGAATGTACATGTTGAAGAGGACTTCAGTGGTCCGTATCGTTGGGGAGAGAGCCCTTTTATAAGTTTTCGACAACCGCTTCAGGCAGAAACTCGGATGCCGTCGAGCAGTTACGTACGACCTATGCATGTTCTGACATCAGTAAGTACTGCATTGTTGATTGCACACATGTAGCGAACCGAGCGGCGAGACGCTTACAACTCGCATAAAAGCCATGTTATTATTCCGCTACCCCACTCCACCCAAAGAGCCGAATAGTCGGCTGCAGCGCACGCCCTATTAGCAGCCCTCCGAGTCGGTGAGCACTTGAGGATGTAAAAACCTATCAACATACCGTCGAGTGAAGACCACACCGCTGTTTGCAGCGGACTGTATTCAGATCGATGCCACCAAGTAGATGTGCCAGGTAGCCGCAACATGGCTGAATCTGTGACAATAGGATGAAGCGCTATGAGTCATGACACGTTGGCTGGTATCGTAAATGTGGTTCTTGGCATTGGACATCATACAGCACATGTCGCACCGGCAGTACCCCCCACCAAGAGTAGCACTTGCTCGGTTCCCCGGAGACGCTATTGGTATCTCCCTCGAGGCTTGGAAGGCTGTGGTTTCTCATAGGAGCGACCCGGAATGCTACGAAACAAAGAAGTTGTCAGCGTCTACTGTTACAGCTCGCAGAGGTACGGTTATCTTCTCTGGTCGATTCCGGAGCGCCCGGGGAACTTCTTTACGCATGAATCGTCGCCGGGAGCAGGATCAGCGCAGGCCGCAGATCCACCTGCCAAGGATGTACTAATTGATTCGGCTGTGAGGGCCGGGCACGTTCATCATGATGTCGAATAAATGGAACAACGTAAACAAAACGTGGGCCAGCGAGGGTCGCAAACCGGAGAGATTACCTGCTTGAGCAGTTCACTGGCAATAGCAGCCCTGGAGTTCGACATGAAGGTATGCAAGAAGGCTGAGCCGCCATTATCCTCTATCGATGGGACCTTCTTCTGCCATCATAAAGATCATATCTGCATGTGAGATGAGTGGATTGGTGGATCCTTTGTTGACTGTATGTACAACCGATTAGAAGCCTAGCGGTGGCACGTTCAGAATGGAAGCTAACTTCATCTGCTGTTCGAACCGGGACCCGGCCCCAAGCGAGGTACAGGACCTCGCTTGACTTCGTTGGGTTATAGAGACTTAATTACCAGCCTTTGTCCAATCATAACTCTGGAATCGCCAGTGGTAGAGTTCGTCACAGTGACGTTCCTTCGTCAGTTGTCCCGGCCCGGCCCGGCCCGGCCCGCGAGCCTAACACAGAGAAGGATGGCGTGCAAACTGAACTGGCGCATACCTCCAGCCCAGCCTCGTTTGAAGAGGGTGGGAGTTTTCCATGGATGTGACACGATCACCACGAGACTCACGAACCTTGCACGGTCGAGCAAAACCAACCTGGAAGGTATAGGTTACAGAATATGTTCCGGTCTTAGTACAAGATAGAGTGCATGGTAATTATATACAGCCTTCAACGATAGCACGCCATACCCTTTGCAGCTTCCAAGGGCCTAATTGCCGAGTCCTTTGATGAACTCGAGGGCTAATCGTGGACTACATCATTTGATAGGGCTTGCTAAGCAGACGGAAATAAGGGGGATGGAGACACGCACCTGTCTGCAGGTTTCACGGGGATCTTCTTATCGAGGAGTTTTCCGCCCTGGTCAAACACGAAGTGGCTGCGCTTGGTCTTGTTGCCATCAGCAGCACCGAGGGCACCAATAAGTGCCCTCTGAGGATCCGAAAGCAGCTGATATGGAAGTTGTTTCTTCATATCGGAAGTCGGGCAAGCTGTTAGAGCGAGTCGAGCAGGTGAAGTATACATAGGATCGGTTCACCTTTGTCTGCCACTTCGTCTGAGCGGCGGGAGAGTCCGCGCTGAGGCAGTAGATGCCATAGTTGAGCGCTCCAAATTCTTCCCAGACGTCTTTGAAGCCGCACGCCTGTGTGGTACAACCGGCTATGATCCGAGTTGCATGCGTTAGCTCATGAATGTCGTCACCGAAGAGGTGTCAAAACGACATTCCTCGTGGATTGAAGATTGAGGTACTTACGCGTATCGGCCTTGGGGACGAGGAAGAGAATGACACCCTGCTCTGCTGTGAGGGATGCAGTGTCGACATCTTCTCCCTTTTCGTTCTTTAGGACGAGTGATGGAAGGGTTTCCCCGATATCGACGCTCTCGGGTGCGTCAGACAGTAGAGATAGAGGCTCCAGAGCCGCAGAGGGTTCCTCAGCAGCGACATCCGCTACAGCTTGAGCCTCTTCCGCAGAAGGCATTTTTACCTGTTCCATCCAAACATCGTGTTATCATTCGATGAGGGAAAACGGAGAAAAACAAGCATTTTTGTATCATAACCATGAGAAACAATCAATCAATGGATCAGCCTCCCCGGACTTGGCGAGCAAAGATGCAAATCAACGAAACCACCAACCTTTTTCGGATCTTTCTCTCCCTCGTCGTTGGTGTCTCGATCACCTTCTTGATCACCTTTCAAGGTCCGTTTTCGAGTGGACCCACCCTTGGTCGACTTGGCAGCGCCGCCAGCAGAAGCAGACGGTCCTTTGCGCGACCTCTTTGCGGGCGCCTCAGGGCGTGCTTGTGCCGAAATCCGACTTGATCGACGAGGTGCGTGAGCAGTCTCAGCGGTCGTTTCAGCCATATTCTCAATGTCGAACGGGTTGCAAGAAGAAAAAAGAAAGGACGGGGTGGGTAAGTGGATGGTTGAGTGATGGATGCAGTGTTGGCCCTGACGAGAATATTTTTATGGGCGGACTGAGTGGGTCTGTGCGCAGAAACTCAAACTTGCTGCATGGCATGGAACTGCGAGATTAAATATTGACGCCGCGATGGAGGGCTTCAACTTCCAGGGCGTTCCAGGGCATGGCTGCCAAGTTGCGCACAGACCACTGCACTGCACTGCCACAGACTTGGGGGTACATGTCGTAACCATCCTTGCTGAATATCGATCCCTTAAAAAGAATGGAAGAGTAAGCGTGCCGACGAATACAGACCTAATCACACGAGGTCGACAGAGGCGTCCAACAGAACGTCGCGGTGAAGATTAGCTGAAACAAGTCGTGCCATGAAGTACTTCTGCTCTGACCACCGGACCGTACGCCGTCGACGGTTTGTCCAATCACCGGGCCAATATGACAGACCGCTTCTATGGCGAGAATTCGATTCCGGTGAGAGTACATATACATACTCGCCCATGCAAAGTACATTCTGTGACGATACTTACATAGCATTCACATTATCATCATCTCTCTCAAACGTGCTTCTTCAATACGAGGCACAAAGTCGACCTCAAAGTGTGGCAGGTGGGCTACGATATTGTCCTTGTCCGGTGTCCTATCAATTGGGGCCTCCGGACGTTCAACAATTCGAAACGACCAGAGGAGCAGCGCGACCGTGATGAACAGCGAACGATTTGCGAAATGCATTCCTGGGCAAACTCTTTGGGGATAACATCATCGCATTGGTTTCAGGGAGGTGAACAGTCTGACGACACACCTTCGACCAAAGCCGAACGGATAGCACACCACGTCATTGCGCAGTCGACCATTTTGGTCAATCCAGCGTTGGGGGTCGAAATTTTCGGGCTCGGGGAATGCGACGGGGTCTCGGCTGATGGCCCTAGTTATTAACACCTCAGTTACTTGGTTTCAAGTGAGAAAGGATTAGCTTCCATACCACAAGTTGCCAAGTACCGTTGTGCCAGCAGGGATATAGTACCCTCTCTGTAATGGATGGTAACGTTGATAAACAGACCTCTTTCCAGAATCAAAGCATCGTACCCAGGTGATGTCCTTCGTCGAACGGTGCGCAAAGCCTGCCAGGACAATTGTTCATGTAGTCCCCGCAAGCGTTCCAATTGCTTACCAAGAGGTACGACGGGCCTCCAGCGGAGGACTTCAGAGATGAAAGCATTCAGTTGGTGAAGATCATCCCGGTCGTCCCAGCTCGGTACTGAGGTTAGAAAGATGAAGCGATACAGTGACGAATGGAGCTTCGGCAAACGTACACCTATCCCGGCCAACAACTGCATCCAACTCCTCTTGCACCCGCATCTGCATTTCGGGGAAGCAGGCTGCAGCCATCGTCATCGCGATAATTGCATCCGAAGTCTGTGTTTCAACTGAATTAATCCGAAGGGAAACGGGGTAAAAATCGTACCGTGTCCGATCCGGCTTCGAACATTGTTCCAGCAAGGAAAGACATCTCATCGAAAGACAATTTATGGTCGTGAACGTTCTCCAGTAGGGTCCTTGAGAATGATGGGCCAACATCTTCCGACGACTTTGGGTTTTGTGTTGGTTAATTAGTACCGATGGAAGGACAGAGAATTCACCATTGCACGTTCCACGCGTCTCAATTGACTTCTATAAAACTTGAGATCAGCTTCGTAGTAGCCCTTCAGGCGTCTCCCATATCCGGGGACATATTTCAACCAGTGGAAGCGATCAACAAGGTAAGCACTGGGTCGCATCCCTTCGATGAAGTGTTTGACAATTTCCTTCACCCCAACGAACTCTGGGTCATCGATAGATGTAGGACTCGATTTGCCATAGGCCACACGTAGGATGACGGACGTGGAGTACCTAGAACAGCACCCAATATACTAGTATCACGCAAGGCGTAGCACTTTATGCTCAAACTCACCGATGTGCATATTTGTCGTGGTTTATTGGGTCATCGAGGATGTCGAGGATAAATGTCCTTGCGTTCTCGAATTGGATGTCTTTGTACAGCAACACCGCCTTGGGTTGAAAATGGGTGTGGATGGCTTTCCTGAGCCGCCGAAATCGGTCACCACTGCCTACGAGCGTGATGCGCTTGCCTCCAGAGAGGAATTCACCAGCCGCAATCATCAGTGGACGGTCAGCAAGTGCACTGCCCTCTTTTTCCAGTATTTCCGTTGCTGCCTGTAGGCCGGAAGTTGATGTGGATTCAGATGCGAGTGGAAACGGATCAACTCACATCAACCCGTGCAACAAGGATGGAAATCTGAGCGCCTTGACGAAGTGTCATTACAGGGCCGTACTCGTTAGCCCAATCGTTGAACGTGGAGCTGACGCTGGGAGGGCAAATCAGATCAATGCGTTGAAAGAAAGGTTAGGTGCGACGGGCTGACTTCACCGTTGGTGTGACATCATCCCAGAACCACCGTGCAGGAGGACCAGGTGGGAGGGAATATCGCTCCTTCGAGGAAGGCCGACGTTTCTTGTGAAGGACTGAGGTAGCAACTAATGTGACGATGGAGATGGCAGCCGTCATACTAATAATGGCTGTTGCAAGTGACGAGTAGGTAGCTGGCATGTCCACTTTGAATTATGGTACTGTCTTGATTCAGTGACGCGATAATCGTTGGCAAGCTGTAAAACAGCCTGATACCAAGATCACCGGGCTGGTATATCAGAGCCCGAGAGCGTTTCAAGTTTGTCGGCATCCCAGACCTAATATAGTCATGGTTCTGATTGTCGCGTTGGTTACGCCCAAACTACATCTGTAGGCGATGATCGGTGAGTGACGAGTTTCTCGAGGTGGCCACACAAATTTGCTTTCTAGGCTCGAGATTCCTGATGGGAAGTTCTTTGCAGTAGGTCCCTTTACATAAAGGAAATTGGCTATGCGGGAAACAGTGCTGTGGATGAGCTGTGCTGGCGGTGCGTGTGCGATAGCAGATATGGAGTGGCATATATCATAGGGCTAGTAGCTTATCGGTGGGCGTGCCACCTTTCCCTCGGTCTAACTTCTGCAGACGCCGATTCACCCCGCTCGAGTACCACACATATATTACTGCCACCAGACTCTTGTTCATTAATCATTATCCATCTTGTACGCCCCCGGATCGTGAAAATGCAACTCTACCATTGGAAAGGTTTTTTTTTTGCCTTTGCTATGACCAACTATGCTAATCAGTTCATTTTTTGAAGCTTATGTGTTGCTTTCCTTACTTGCATTGTGGCCAAACGATTCGCATGCGGCCGACCCCAATTTTTGCAGATTTAATCACTTGTGCCAATGATTCGAATAGTCAGGGCTGTGTTTCAAGCTTGAATGTTTCGAGCACGACTGCCTTTTCTGTCCTCCGCACAAGCAATGGCCTTCCTGTCACAGACATTTCTGCCTCTAGTGTGGATGCAGCCACAGGACTCTCGTATGCTGGCTGCGTCGAGTACTGCGGAGCAAGCCCCGGCCCATTCGACCTGGGGATATTCACTCACCAGTTTGGTGTTTGGCTCCTGCCATATCTTGCTCTTCTCTCGCAGCTTCCCTTTGGTGCCCCTCGGAGGACAGATAACATTATGTCTGTGATATTGACAGTTGGATCACCGGTCCTTGCCGGATACTCGATATTCATTACCTTCCTCAATGCACGATGGGTCAACGACCAGCTATTTTCTGGGATCGACTATCCAAATCTGACCGTCCGCCGGTCTGTGGTACAGGTTTTAACCAGTCTTCAACAGGTTCCTGTACGCATTCACCCTGGCGAATCTGCTCGGTTTGAGTCCCTTGTCATTCATCCAGACAATGACGACTGGTGGACTACACTTGCGGCGGAACTCGATTACTCACACATGTGGTCAGTTTCATCTGCAACATCAATTGCCTGGGTGGTCATTGCCTATCTCCTCACTGTTGCCGACGCCCTTTCCAACGTTTCAGCCCAACTCGAGACCAAAGGAGATGGAATTGGTTCAGTATGGCTCTGGTCGTTACCAGTTGTTGTGGGCTGGTTACTTCTTTCGCCGAAATGTGATTACACACGTGTGCATGACGCGTACGACAAGGCGAATAGACGGGTGTTCGTGGTCGAATCCCATGACCCAAATGCATCTCCTACCCTGGTCAACTCCAAATTCGGCATGACTGTTTGCCCCAGTCCAGATTGGAAGTCATGCCACGGAAATATCACATCTCCAGACGAGTTGCGAATTCCACCGGTGTTCAACTATGCAAGGGTACTATCGTGGTCTCGGACTGTCTACGTGACCTCGCTATATTACCATGTAGCATGGCGAAAATCAAACGATCGTATCGGTGTCGACGGCGAGCCCATTCCCTGCAATATCCGCGATGGTGTCCCGCGACAGAGCCGGATAGGAAACCATGACCAAACAATTCGTTACTGTCGACCAGGTGATCATGAACATCGCAGACTTCGTATTCTTTGGCCACGGGGTGTACTCTTTAATATGATTGTGGCATCCTTCATGTCGCTACAGTTGCAATGGGGAACAACAGGTGCTGCCATTCTCGGAGTCTGGTTTCTCCCAACTGTCGTAAGTTTTTTTTCCCCATGGGGCAGATAATCCAGACGAATTAAATCGACACTCTAGGGACTGGGATGCCGTTCCCTTGCATACACGATATACGGGACACTATCTACTGCGGTGTGGCTTTTGCTTGTGTTATCCAACCTCCTTGGATATTACGCACACCATCTGATCGACAACCTGTCTCACCCGGATTTGGAACGCGACGGGAAATACACATCACCTTCTGGGGTCTTGGGGGAATCGGACGGTGTTGCTACACTACTGCATGATGCTCAAGGTTCCGATGCTAACGGATGCAGGCCGGACAAAGCACTCGACACCGAATCCTCGAGGGTCAACAAAACCATATATATTAGGCGGGTATATGCTCGGATGCTTGTGCAGCTTGCGGATTTGTTACGGTGGATAGGGAAATCACTCGCCATAATAAATGCTGTCGAGGTCCTCGCCAATTCTGTTCTCCAATATTCGGGTGTATATTTCAACTGTTATTGTGACTCGAGCATTTTCACGTGGGGTTCTTCTGCATTTGTTGTCTTCATTCCCAACCTGAGCGATGTCAGTTTGGCACATACTGCTTGGGTAGGTGCGCTAGCGCTTACTTTGACTTCTTGCACATTTTTTGTTGGTATGATGTATCTTGTACGAGACTCTTTGCCATACTAATGTCTACACAAAATCTTTGCATCATATTGTGACAGGAATAGTCGGAAGGGAGCACATGGTGAATATCGTAGGGCAATGTGAGTAGTCGCCCGCTTCATTTGTACATAACATAAACTTGGACGTTTTTTTTGTTCACATTTGTACATAAGCTATAATTTCAAGTTTTGACCAAATTCTTTTTGTTTATCCATATTTAGAATTATCGCAATTGTGCATTCCGAGGCTAAACTTCAAGTCTATCCTATCATTCAAAACAGATCTACATGGGCGTGAAGATTTAAAAAACATGCGCGCATCTCGAGCTCGGGACAGACTTGAAGTTTTGTCAGACTGCAAATGGTAAGCTACATTTTATATTTGTGATTCACGTTTAGCACAACATTTAGGTCTAATGACTATCTACGCTGTGTCACTGTCACCGTCACCGTGGAAGAGGATCTTGCAATCAAGATGCCTCACAACCCCACGATTTGACAGTCGTGTGTGTGGTCAGAAAAAAAAAGACCTGGAGAATTAGGATCTGTACGGCTGTGCACCCACGCAGGGACACTCATGGACGTCAAGACCCGGAAAAAGTCGGAATACACGACAGAGCTGACGGCCCGGCCTGGTCAGTTTTCATCGGCTCCGAAACATTGATGTGGCTCTTCAAAGCTTCAAGCTCCATAGTTTGGCCAAGTGCGCATGTGAACCCTCCGATCAATTATTGCATCCCGCGTGCGTCTTGTCTCATCAGGGGTCAGTTGGATCATACTTCAGAAGAGAATGGACAAGTTGCTACTAGTACGTACCCTATTCACGACGCCGATATAAGTGAGTTGGGACGATGGATTGCAACTACTTACCTCTATGTGTGTCAAACCCCCGACCTAAGGTCTGTGACGATGGGCGTTTCACGTTCGCGTTCCGATTACGAGTTTGTATCGCGGAAACTCCCTTCGTGCTACCACATCGACTCTTCATGCTTCGGCATGGTTTGCAGATTTTCAACAGATATCCCTGTGTGTGCATATGCAACCATCCAAGTCACTGTCATCATACAAGCAAGGCTTAGAGGAGACCATGCGCTGTGGCGCACTGATCTGGGCCAACTTGACCGTGCCACAACATGACACCTCGCCATGGACTTATCTATCCCTAAATCACGACGTCACCCACTGTATACTTATCACACCGATGGTGGCCAACATGTCATTTCAGGCTTTTTCCATGACACCGTTCCAGATGGGCCAATAATTGAAGATCCAATACAGATTGTAGTAAGCAATGCATAAACGGGACAACAAACGACAAGTTATGCAAAGGAACAAACACTCATCCCGGCCAAAATTATGTACTACCAAGCTGAATCATGGTAGAGTTTGGCATGATCCCGACTTTTCCAGAATTCCAATAGGCCTTGGCGCGAAAATCGTTGGGGTAGATCATTCCCTCAGTCGTGGAATTGGCATCGGCATGTAGGAATTCGACCGTTACGTTCAAGCTTGAGTACTCAGTCTCAACAAACCATACCGGGCTATGACCGCAGGTTTGATGGTTCCCAAAAGCGATGTGACGAGTGAGTTTGACTTGAGCCGCAGCCCACCCTTTGGTAAGGTTTTCTATGACTACACTGGCGGAAGCCATGTCACTCGGATTAACGCCGATGACCATAAGGACCAAATCTCCAGCAGAGATGTCCAGGGCCATAGGCCGCCAAGGATTGGATGAATCATCAGTGTACACGGCTGTGCGTTGAGAGAAACAGTGAGATAAGTCTGCATTCTTATTCAGTGCCACCTTACCGCTATACGCCGTGCCATCTTGATGGATGATCGCTTTGATACCGAGTTGGAGATAACGATATTGACAGGCGGCAATATCAAAACCTATCCCGAAGTAGACGCTAGCCTCCACATTTCCTTTCAGATTGGGAATGCGAATGCCTGCGCCAATAGAACTGAATGTAAGCTGTTAAAACGAAATGAGATGAGACTATGTGATCGATGCTTGAATGATGTTACGAACATCTGTCTCGTTAAAGTAAACAACACCCAAAGGCGCGGTTGTGAACTGGAAGGCCAACCCGAAAGGGACAGCTTGGGCAATAAAAGCAAACAATAAGCCGCTGAAAAGGACAGCATCGAAGAGCATGATGAATATAGGGGTCGAGATCGTTGAAAGCTGGATGTCAGGAGAGTATCTCTCCGTGTTTTATAGGTTTTTCTTATCGCTCGATGATCTTCGTATCAGGGAGGGCATGCTACATATGCTCCCAGTTAGGCTTGGATGTCGATGTCACCAGCAGACGCCGTCTTGTCTTTCAGTTGGTCAGTTTTGGGGTCCTTGCATTTCGGTTATTACGCACCATGGTTACTGTAATCGCATGGTACGTGGCATGCAACTTGTTTCACTAATCTAACTGCATCCGTGAGTGCCTGCATATCGGATCTGCGCAGGGCATATTCACCCCGATCAGGAGGACAAACAAGCTTTGCTGGTGCCCGTCAGTATAATCGTTGATGGCGGGCGCAATCCTCCCTCTCAGGGTTTTGCTGTGATGTGGATTGAACGGGGGGTATGCCCTGCCCTATAGTGAGGCTTTTTGATATAAACCAACCGTGATGCCAAACCTACGACAGTGCCCTAATCTTCTGAAAGAGCACGTTCTTACCCTTCGCCTCGCTCTCTTTCATCTGAGCCACGAATACGTCGTCGAACCACGACCTGACCATCGTCTTTTGCTCCTCGCTACCCTCTTCCCATATCCGCTCCAGGAGTCTAGCGACGACAAAGGCACCATCACCCTGCGCGATCGCGTGCGTCGTACACTGCCCGACAGTCGAGAGAAACACAGACGCGAATTCCAAGGGAGCGAGCACATGACGGATCATTCCGAGTGGGAGAAATGGCCGCTATGGAGGAGACTCTTGTACATGTGGGAGGTGTGTAGGAGATCGATCGGATGCGGTCATGCAGGATCTTCTGAGGGATAAGGAGATGCGATCGTCTCTCCGAGGGCTTTCATTGCGGATGACTTGTCTGTAGGAGAGTCAGGATACGGTGTCCATGCCGCAGAGGAAATGAGACGTGACCTCCATCGGCATACAGCATGACCTCTAATACAAGCAAGTTTCCGCCAGTATCTCTTGCCGTCTCCGCGCCGTGCTCTGCCACAAACTGGAGGAGTTGACGTCCATACTTGATGGTGGTTCGTATGATCCTACTAGCGTCGTGCTTGAGTACGATGTCCTTTACCTTTCCCGTCACATGTCCATCAGATCTCGGACATGTTTTTGATGTTCTGTTGGAGAGATATTTTTTCCGGCAGGCCAGAGACCAGACGCGTTTCGCACTGGCGATTGGTTGGGTGAGGCTTTGCAGCCTAGCTTTCGTTGTTGGCCACACTGACGTTAGGAGGCACGACGCCGCCGTACTTCTGCAAAACCTGTTGTGTGACATCATCGTTGACGACTTTACGACGGGCTATTTGAGAGTTATGATTGGACGAAGGCCCGTTGCATTTAGCTTAATTGGTGAAAATTTATGTACTATACTAAATCTTCGGACGTCGCTCTGCCTGCCGGGACGAGAGGAGAGGAGGACGAGAGGGCGTGTATGGGGAAGAACATGAAGCGCTCTTCGGCCTGCGCGCTCCGCACCCCAGGGGTAGGGAGCTGCGAGGTGCTGGCAGAACGTGAATGGAGGCAGGGTGCGGTGGGCGGGTGCGCTGAAACGGGCGAGGACGAGCGGTACAGGAAAGTCCTGGAAGGACGAGCGACGAGTTGGTGGCGCCGAGACAAGGGACGCTGCCGCCCGTTTACGTCGCTTATCCGAAGAGTGGCTTCGTTCGTGCCTCGCTGCGCCACAGTCGGTCCATCAAGGAAGTATGGAAGCCTGGACGGTCGTGCTGGTTCCGGATCACGATATTCGCCCTCTGACATTCGGCACAGGGATTAGGAAACAAGGTTACTTGTATTGACGACGACCCGCTGTCGCCCTTTCGGCCAATGGCTATGTAGGTTTCATGTACCATACACGGAGGACAGTGTAGCAAAAAGTTCGAGTCATCGATCAAGACAATCACGAGGAATCAGAGAATGCATCCAGGAGTGCCGCTGCTTCATCCATCTCAACACCGTCTTGATTGGCTGGGTCGGGAGGTAGACACGGCCAATGAAGCATGTTGAGCACACAATGAGTGCATCAACGAACCGGCGGGCAATAAGCCCAGCCACACAGAAGGCGCGACGAGATGGAGAGCGCGAGTGCACAACACGCATCACGAGACGACCAAGACCGACCTGAGGAGTCGAAGCCACAGGTGACGTCGAATGGGTGACGCGGAACGTCATCCAGACGGGCCTACAGAGCCCCCCGACGAGCCCGAGGGAGCGCGCAAGCGAGAGGGCGAGACAAGGGGTCGAGGCCACTGAAACAGCCGAGTCGAGAGGGTCGCCAGCAGGCGAGGAGGACACGGGCGATGACGATGATGAAACCCATCGACCCGAGGGACCTACAGAGCTGCCAGATGAGGTGGGTAGTCCATCCAGCTAAAGTGAAGAGCCGCGTGACGACAGTGCAGACGGACAACGTCGAAGGCGAAGCACAGCGCTGAGACGATGTGCACGGCATCAGATCATCATAGAAACCATATGGAGTGGCACGACAGCAATACGGACATGTTGTGTCGAGAGAAAGGCCGAGGAGGTCGAGTAGGCAAGCTGGACGATCCGGGAGGTGTCGAGGCCGATTCGCGGCGCGAAAGGACGGCGTAACGAACGGCGCATGCTACGACTCGAAACGAGTCGGAACACAGTCGCTAGCTGCAGAGAAGACGAGTCAGCACCGATGACCGGAAACGCAAACAGGCAACGTACCAAAACCGTCCCAGCTACCCGTTCATCATCATAGATGTCCATCGAGCCCATCAACCCACTGCGCCGTCAAGGAAAATTTGAAACCGCGAGCTAAAGAAGTTAGCTGCACCAGGACAAGAAGATGTACATACCGGATCAAACGGCCACATAAAGGCCGAATCGGGCAGATTGGAAGCACCGAGAATGGAGCACCGAGGTTACGAGCACCTCACCTAGGCGGTCAGACTTACAGCGACACGCGAGCCGCGACTTTCCATATATGGACACCGCTCGAACGACACACCAGGGGCAACATCTCTGCGCACATAGCATCCTGAGTCGTGACAAGGTCCGGCCATTTCAGTCAGAATCGGGGACGCCCGCAAGAATGTACTGGTCCAGTGACCAGCCTAGCAAGAACGCTATTCAGCAAATTTGATCCCAAAGCTCTCCAACACCAGAAATATTATGGTGAGCGGCCCAGCGGGGCTCACGAGCTATCATCAATGGTCTGTGTGATGTCGAGATGGGACTGACCAGTGCTGAGGGCCAAGTCTGGGCAGGCGCCCTGGGGCATGGGTTGTTCAGGATCTCGGATAGACGACAATAAATACTAAAGCAACCAAGGTCCCGGCGGAGAATCGTCAGAAGATGAATGTGTTCATAAGAGACAACCAATGCTATCCATCGAGTAGAGCCATGAGTTATGTATGGTATAAGAATAAAAAAGTGACATGGATGCCTAGGAAAACATATGCATATGGAAAAAGTGGTGCGAGAACATAGGCAACGATGGGCTACAACGTCGTATGGAGAAGAGGGAAGCAGGAGAGGCCCGGATCGTAGCGTCATCGGACACGCGTCATGCACACATCCGAGGTCACCCCATAGCATGGTGGAGCATAGTCACGGTTCTCGGGAGGTAAATTAGGAATATCCCTGCAGTGACTAGTAAGACAAGTGCGAAACTGGGACTTGACGATCACTCACGACATAAATAGAATGTAATGAAAACAGCAAGGTCTGCCTGGCAAGAGTAGAACATGGGTCGATGATCACTCGGGCTGAAATATTATTCAAGGGCGAGATCAGTGAGAAGGTGTGAAAGCATAAGGAAAAAGGCTCACGGTCTAGATATGACGCGAAAAGGACAGTGTGGTGAGAGGTGGTGAAAAGGGGGATTCAGATCACTCACGAGCTGGATAGGGTACAAGCATGATACGGTCTATGAGACGCGTCTAAAAAGCAACCATTGGCGATCACTCACTCGCTAAACGAAATGCGACAAAGCGGATGCGACCTGTGAAAAGGGTAGACAAGCATGTTTTGAAATTCACTCACGAACTAGATAGGATACGGCCAGAACAGTACAGCCTGTAAGCCGGGAAAAAAAGCAGTTCGTTGTGGACTCACATCCTAAATTGGAGGTGACATGGACATGACGTTTGTGAGAAGATGCGAAAGCAGGAGTAGACGATCACATACTCGCTAAAAGGGATGAAACAAGGACAATCAGTGAGATGGGTGTCAAAGCAAATCTTAAGATCACTCACGGGCTAGATAGGATCCGATAAGGGCAAGGCTGTTTGTGAGAAAGATATTAAGACGGGTATCTAGTCACTCACATCCTAGATGAGACGCGACAAGGACGGTATGGTGAGAGATATACGTGAGATATACGTGATGATCACTCACAAGCTGGGTGGGGTGTGATAGGTGTGATACATTTACGAGGTGGGTCAAAAAGTAGGGTTGGAAATAACTCACTCGCTGAATAGGATACAGCAACCACGATACAGTCTGAGGCGAGCATGAAATCAGGTGGCGAAGATCACTCACGGGCTGGGTGGGATGCATAATGTAGTCCATGAGATGGGCTCACAGTAGGTGTCGAGGATCACTCACGTTCTTCATAGAAATATGAGCAACAAGATACATGGGATGGGTGTAAATGCGGATATCATCACTCACTCGCTAGATAATATGGAACAGATGGTACAGTTCATTAAGTCGGCATGAAACCACATGGACATCACTCACAACCTAGGTAGAAACAGAAACAGGGTAGTGTCTAGAGACTGATGAACGAGCAGATGCGGACAATCACTTACTCGCTAGATGGTATCCGACAAGAACGACGCGGTCCGTGAGGCGAGCGCGAAAGTGATGTTCGATGATTACTTACATTCTAGATAGGGTGACGCCGTCGTACATAAGACATGCCAAGGGAAGTGACGAAGAACACTCACCCACTAAACGAGTCGCAGAAAGGACGATATATCCCATGAGTCGGGTGTCAAAGCAGATGTTAAGGTCACTCACAACCTACGAAAGATGCAAAAGGGCAGCATGGTATGTGAGGCTGGTCCGAACGCAAGAGTCAATGATCACTCACATCCTATGTCGGTTGTTGGCATCCAACGATGGAACGACTGGTGAGGTGGAATGAAAGCAAATATCGACAATCACCCACAACCTTCATGGGAATAGAAAAGGGCGGTACAATCCATCAAACGGATGTAACAGTAGTTGTCAGGGATCACTCACAATCTAGAGGTGAATAGTGATGTCTTCTGAGAGACAAGTATGAAAACAGGCGTCGATGATTACTCACGCTCTAAATGGGATGCAGCAGAGACGGTGTGGAATATTAGATAGGTATGACAGGTATCAACGATACGCACTCGCTAAACGGGATGCAAAAGGATATCCATCAGTGAGACAAACATGCAAGCAGTGTCAGGTATTAACGATACGCACTCGCTAAATGATAAGGATGGTGGATCTGAGAGATGCGGTTCTGAGTAGATGCGGTTATCACTCACGATCTACATGAGATGTGACAAAGAGGGACGATCTGTGAGACAAGCGCGAAAGCAGGCGTCGATGACAACTCACGCCCTGTACGTGGCGTAACGAATATGTATGGCCTATGAGGCGGTTATAAAAGTGTATGTTCAAGATCACTCACAGGCTGAACGAGATGCAACAAGGTCGGAACGCAATCTGTCAGACAAATGTACAAAGAGGGGTCGAGATCGCTCACTCGCTACATAAAATGAGACAGGCATGGTGATAGTTGTGAAGTAGGTGCAAAGAAGCGTACACTGATAACTCACGGACTAGAGTAGGTCATCAAGAAAGACAGTCTGAGATGGACACAAGAACATGCATCGACGACTACTTACATTCTAGAAGGAAGGCAACGGTGTGTGAGACGTACGTGGACCAGATTACCGATGATTACTCACGTGCTAGGTGGGATGGAACAAGGGCAGAACGTTCTATCAGATGAATGTAGGGTGCCGAGATCACACACTTGCTAGATAGCATGTGACAAGGATAGGACTATATGTGAGACGGAGTAAACAAGGCTTCCTCAATCACTTACATCCTAGATGCGATAAACAGCGGTGAAAGGTCGTGAGAACATCAATGTGAAACCAGGGTCGACGAGTACACACTCGCTGGCTAGGCTGCAATAAGAACAGTACAGTCCATGAGCGGGGTGTAAACGCAGGTGTCAACTAAATACCCACCCGCTGTGGCAGGAAGCGACAAGAGTGAGATGGAAATGGAAAAAAAGGGTGAGATAGACCACTCACGGGTTGGACGGGTTGGACGGGCTGTGGCAAAGACCATTTGGTATGTCAGACGGGTCTGCAAGCAAGCATCGACAATCACTCACCTCCTAGGTAGAAATGACAAGGATAATACAGTGAGACAGGCGTGAACGGTGGCTTGAGAATTACTCACGGGCTGGATGGGTTGCAAAAAGGACGATACGGTATGAGACAGGTGAACGCACGGATCGGCAACTGCTCACCTCCTAGGTGTGATAGAAAAAGACGACAGTGTGTGAGCAAGGTGTGAAAACAGGTGCAAGGACGACTCACGAGCTAGACCGGACGCAAAAAGGGATATATGAGCTATGAGAAGAAAGTAAAACCAAGGGTGGACAAACTCCTACCCGCTACATGGGATGCGACAACGACGGTATCGTCTGTGAGACAAGTATCAAAGTAGGATCGATGGTCACTCACGAACTAGATGGAGTGCGGAAAGACAGTACTGTCAGTGAGACATGTCTGAAGATGTTGACGCACTCACATCCTACATGGCACGAGACAAATACGGTGCATTGTGAGAGACGGGTGAGAGTAAGCATCGAGGATCACATACTCTCTAGAAAGGGACATGATAATGAGGCACGTGGGGGGAAAAAAATGTCGGCATGAGCGACTCACGGGCTGGGGGGATATAATGAAGAGGATACAGTCTGAGAAGAGTGTAAACAGACGCATTGACGATCACTCACGTCCTAGTCCGAATGCGGCGATAGTAGCGTCAGTGGCGCGTCACTGAAAGTTGTGTGGGTGGTTACTCACGAGCTAGATTGTAGGTGAAAAAGATGGTACGGTCGGCAAGGACGTATACGTATACGTCGAAAATCACTCACGTGCTGTAGGTAATACAACAGAGGCGATACATGAAGAGATGCGTAGAAGCAGGTATCAAAAAACACTCACGGGCTATACGGGAAGTAACGACGAAGGTATGGTCCATCAAATGGATGAAAAGGCAGGTATCTACTAAGGCTCACGTCCTGCAAGAGGACAGAACAGACAATGCAGAGTGTAAGAGTGTGCGGAGGCAGGCGCCGACGGTCACTCACCCGCTTGATGCCATGCAAGACGCATCGGATACGGCTTGTCAGACAAGTGCAACCTCGAAGCATCTGTGACTGCTCACCACCTAGAGATACGGCGGGTTGATGGTGTGTGAGAGGGGTATGAGCGAAGGCGTTGACCATGACTCACCCGCTAGATGAGAGGTGATAAGTGGTACGTCTGCGAAATGGTGCAAGGTGTCTATGATCACTCACGTTCTTCAAGGACGAACCGGTCCGTGAGAATAGTGCGACACCGGGATCGACGATCACTTACCACCTAGATGGGGTATGACAGGACAGTACGATGTGAGAGCGTTTGAGTGTAGGCGACAACATTCACTCACGAACTAAATGGGATGGTAAGGAAGTACAGTGAGTGAGATGGCTGTACGGCACATGTCGAGAAGCACCAAATTACCCACATTCTAGATGAGAGACATGCGGACGAGTACAGTCGATCAGATGGGTGTCATCGAAAGCAGATGTCAACGGTAACGCACTCGCTATATGCCGTGCAACGGAAAGGAAATGAACTTCCGTAAGACGGAAACGTGCCCACACTGGGTTTACTTACAACCTGGATACCAACACGCAGCAGAAATAAGAGGCATGTTATGCTCTGGTTGACATGTCAGGTATCGAGCTGCTTACTCCAGCCTAGAAGAAGCAATCGAGTCAGGCACCGCGCTAATGCTAGGATGTAGCTTGTTTTACCACCATTTCTTAAGCAGGTTATGAGAGTTGCACTGTCAATTGCACTTGCCCGGGTATGTTTCGTCGTAGTGGTCAGTGGTCAAGAGGAGGTCGTTCTGCACGCTGAAGGGGCCTGGAATCTATGCCGTTTATATACAAACCGAGTGGCGTGCCAGGCGTGGAACTGTACACCAACTTGCAATGTTCCAACGTCATTGTGCATAGCCATATACCCTAGGCCAGTGTTCCGTGGAGTACCTGCCGAAGCAGAGTGGGGAAGCGAGCGGAGTGTGAAGTGGGTTAGTCGGAACCCGGGAAAGCGATGCAGGATTTACCTTGACACAACAATATCTAGGACCAAGGCCTACACTGGAGAGACACGAACTCGTATCCATTGTACTTGGGAACATTTCTCTCCATCAAGAGTGGAAAGAGAGGCCACTAGAAGGGTGTCACGTTCCAAACCATTTTTGGTGGGCAGACCGGGATGAACTGATGCAAAAACAAGGAGGGACGAAACGCACGCAATACCGGAAACTATAATGATTTCGTTGGGTTAGAAGTCTATTCCGTCATTCGCAAAAATTAGAATCCATAGATGGCCGTGCGTATACTCTGTTCAGACCGTATCCTGCCGGCCGTTACATGACCATCATCTCTCTCAGCTGCGCTGCTTCGATACGGGGCACAAAGTCGGCCTCAAAGTGCACCAGGTGAGCCTGGATATTATCCCTATCCGGCGTCGTATCGATCAGTGCTTCCGGACGCTCAACGATTCGAAATGACCGTAGCAGGAACGCAAGCGCGACAAATAGCGAGCGATTGGTGAGGTGCAGACACGCCCGTTGTGAATCGCGCCGTCGTCCTGTCGGAGGCATGATGGTTATGAATGGACACGCATACCTTCGACCAAAGCTGAATGGATAGCATTTCATCTCATTGCGTAGCCGGCCGTTTTCGTCAATCCAACGCTGGGGAGCAAATTCTTCAAGATCGGGGAATGCCACAGGGTCCCCGCTAATGGACCTGATTTATCAATTACTAATAAGGTAACCCCTTTGCAATTAGCAATGACGTCAATAAAGTATCCTTCATCGAGAATACCACACCATACCCAGATAATATCTCTCGCTGAACGGTACGGAAGACCTGGGAAACAGTTCCCTTCAGAGTTCGGGAAAGTATTGAATGTGCTAACCGAGTAGCGCCATGGACCTCCAGCGGAGTACCTCCGAAATGAAGGCATGTAGTTGAGGAGGTTCACTGGGTACTAAGGCTCGAGAAGACGAAACAACGTGGAGATGAATGGAGAGTGGGTGCACTTACGTCTGTCCTTGCCAACAACTGCACCCAGCTCCTGTTGCACCCGCAGTTGTGCATCGGGGAAACATGCTACCGCCGTGGTCATTGCGATGATAGCATGCGCAGTCTAGGCTCCCGTGTTATGCCAATTTTCAGAGCGTCCTGCAATCATCATACTGTGTCCAATCCAGGTTCGAACAGCGTTCCAGCGAGGAAAGACATCATCAAAGGACAATTGATAATCGTGGCCATTTTCCAGTAGAGTTCGCAAAACGAGGAACCAGCATCCTCTGACGACTAAGTGTCCCTTGTTGATTAAACCGCTCCGTTAGTACACAGAGATCAATGCACGTTCCACGCGGTTCAGTTGAGCTCTGTAAAACTTGAGACCGGACTCGTAATATCTCCTCAGGCGCATCCCATAGCCAGGAACGTGTGTTAGCCAATGGAAACGGTCGGCGAGGTAAGCCCCAAGGTCGCATTCGTCCGATGAAGTGCTGAATGACTTGCTTCACGCCAACGAACTCTGGATCGTCGATGGATGTAGGACTCGACTTGCCGTATGTCACGACGGACGTGGAGAAGCTAAAGCAGGGCACGACATACACACACTACCATGCACCATGCATTCACTCGTGTTCGCTCACCAATGTGCATGTTTTTCGTGATTTTTTGGATCGCTAAGGATGTCGAGAACGAACGACCGTGCTTCCTCGGACTGGATGTCCTTGTACAGCAACACCGCCTTTGGTTGAAAGTGGGTGCGGATTGTCATCCTGAGCCGGCGAAACCGCTCGTCCCTGCCCACCAATGTGATTCGTCTGCCCCCAGAGAGAAGTTCCCCGGCAGCGATCATCGGAGGACGGTCTGCCAGTGCGCTTCCCTCCCTTTCCATTATGTCAGTTGCTGTGGATAGGAAATCAATGGGGTGAGAGCGGGGATGACATTTCAACCCGTTGTGATGATCGGAGTGCGTGTAAGAGTTGAGCCAGGTGGCGGTGCGGCTGGCGCGCTCCCTCGCGTCGAGCGTCTCGCCCACTCCTCGTTTTCGCATTTCGCGCTCGGCGCTTCTCATGGCGCATCCACCGGTCTTTCACCGCGTGGTCGCCTTCTTCTTTCCTGCTGGCTCGCTCATGTCGCTGCACGCTGCGGCGGCATTTCGTCTTCCACTCGCGTCCTA
>JBBPLN010000338.1:0-23614 GCA_038089815.1 Sutorius eximius | reverse complement strand
TATCCCAGGCTAAACATATTCCATACCGCGATTCGAAGCTCACGCGGATTCTGCAAGAATCCTTGGGTGGTAATTCACGGACGACGCTGATCATCAATTGTTCTCCTTCGGCGTACAACGAGGCCGAGACATTATCGACCCTCCGTTTCGGTATTCGTGCAAAGTCGATCAAGAACACGGCCCGCGTCAACCAAGAGCTCTCGCCGCTGGAGCTCAAGGGACTTCTTTCCAAAGCGCAACTCGCGAATACAAGACATTTGGCCTACATACAGACCCTAGAAGCCGAGCTCGCAATATGGCGCTCCGGCGGGTCTGTGGAACAAGGCGAATGGGCAACCCCAGACAAGCCCGTGTCTTCCGTCGGTGTTACTAAGAAGTCTACCGCGTCACCCACCCCCTCAACCGTCAGGAGCATGACCCCCGTCAACCCCATTCTAGAGGGCCTCAGGTCAGATATCGACAGTCGGCCACAAACACCTACAGTCATCGGTATGGACAAGGATGAACGGGAGGACTTCCTGCGCAGGGAAAATGAACTCAGCGACCAGTTGGCCGAGAAGGAGAGCGCGCTAGCTTCGGCAGAAAAACTTGTCAAGGAACTCCGAGAAGAGCTTGCGTTCCTCAGGGAGCAAGAAGCCTCTGTCTCCAAGGTAACCTTTCATCCGATCTTAAACACTTGTTCTATAGCAGTTATTGCAGGAGAACAAGGCGATGTCTACCCAGCTGAACGAGCTGCGTTTGCAAGTCGAGCGCCTAGACTACGACAACAAGGAAAGTATCATCACCATTGACATCCTGAGGGAGCAGAACCAGGATTCCAAGAACGAGCTGGATGAGCTGAAGAAGATCATTACCGACCTTCGCAGCGCGCAGAAAGATGCCTCCGCAGAGGACAAGGAAAAGCGCAAGCAAGAGAAGATGGCACTTATGATGGCCAAGTTTGATGCGGTATTGTTTACTGTCAGTAATTTGGTCATTAAACCGCTGATTCCCAGGGTAGCAGGGAGCGTTCTCTGAAAAAGACGAACAACTTCGCCAACTGCTCGCTAAACTTGATGCCGTCGACTCTGAGGCGACCATTTCGTCACTTACCGTCGACGATGTGGTTACAGCCAGAAGACAGCTCACCGAGGCCCAATCCTTGGTCCGTGAAACACTTGATCGCCTGCGTCAAAGTCAGGAAGAAAGTGAGATGATCACTCGGCGCCGTGATGAGCTTGAGGGCCGCTTGTCTACCCTTGAAGCCGAGTACGAAGAACTGCTCGGTGCGCCTAAATCGCTCAGATGCCTTTTCGAGCTCACCTCCCATTGCCAAACAGAGAAAACCATCCATGACGAGGAGACGAGCAACGCGGACATTGCAAATTCGATGGCGGAATTCAAGGTACGCTTATTGGATGCCCCGCGTGCCATGTTCATGGTGCGATTGCTCGATGTCAGAACAAACTCGAAGCTCAGTACGCCGCTCGGCGTGAGGCCAGCATCGCGGAAGTCGCCGATCTCAAACAGCAAGTGGAGCTGAAATCGAACGAAATCCGTTCCCTTAATGCCACGATCGATAGCATGAAAAACGTCAATGAAGAGCTGAAGGTATGTGACCTTGGGCGTTTTTGCGATTCCATTCGATGCCATTCTGCATAGCGCGCTTTCGCGGTGACGTCTGCGGGCATCGAGGGTGGCAAGAGCCTAGCTGAAAGTGCACAAGATTTGGAGCGTACCCGCAAGGCAATCAATGTTCAACTCGCAGAGTTTGAGGGCGTCAAAAAGTCGCTTATGCGTGATCTCTCAAACCGATGCGAAAAGGTGACACAGCTTGGTGTAGTATACGTTGATGCTCACACCTCACGAAATTGCGCAGGTCGTTGAACTTGAGATCCAACTGGATGAGATCAAGGAGCAATACAACAACGTCATTCGGAACAGCAACAGCAAAGCCCAGCAGAAGAAGATGGCGTTCCTCGAACGTAATCTGGAGCAGCTGACGATAGTTCAGAAGCAGGTGGGCCGTAGGTTGCCGTGCTCTCATTTCATCTAACTAGTCCATTGTAGCTCGTTGATCAGAACTCGGCGTTGAAGAAGGAAGCTGGGATTGCTGAGCGAAAACTGCTTGCACGGAACGAGCGGATCCAGAATCTGGAGACCCTCCTCCAGGATGCCGACCGTCGGCTAGCCATTCAGAATCAAAAATTCGAGACACAACTTCAGTCGGTGAAGGAACGACTCGAGCAAGCGCGTGGTCAGATTTGATGTACTCAAATACTTGGTCGACTACTAACGAATCGGAGTAGCGCAAAAGGCCTCGAACACGTCAACACTGAGCTTTGGTCGAATCGCCAAACCACTCCGTGGCGGTGGCGGCTCCGCTGCAGCTGCAGGGATCACTGGTTCTACGCAAGCAACTGGAGGAAGCGGGCCGTCGTCGGCCAGTCCGTTGACAAGGGTTCAGAATGAGGAAGGAGGGTAAGTGATAGAGTTAGGCTTCTCGGAAGCTCAGCTGATCATTCTTTCGGATTTTATCTATCCTTGTTTGTATATGGCCGATGTCAGAGGTGGTACGTACACGTATTTTTTGGGTGTGGGAGATATGCTGACGTCCAACGGCAGCGAAGCGCGCTTCGTGGTTCTTCAACTCTCGAGGAAGCTAGAGGACGTTGGATGGGCTACGATCCTCGGGAGAGCTAGCATTGAGTTGATCTACACATACCCTCGTCGTTAATGCACTTTGACTGGCGGATGACCCGATAGAAATATGTATTGTATACTAATCTGGCTCACCGTCGGGGAGGTGTCCCTGGACCAGGTGCGGGCGCGCAAGGGAAAATTATATGGACGCTACCCTTGCGTGTGTCATAGACGTATAGATAGATCCGGATGAGCCGGGCGGACAAAAGGGTCCAGACTCGAGGCGATTACGAGGACAGGATATGGACGGTGACGGAGCCGACGAGGACCCATCCCCATTCACTGACTGGCAGACTCTCTACTACTACTACTACTACTACTACTACTCTTCCAATCGTACTTGATCCGTTCACGACGGTGCCGGTAGCGTCACCCTCCAGCAACCCAAAAAAATTTCACCGGAAATACGCGAGGGCGGGGACCTGTGATGGCTGTGTGTTAATGAGGGTCATCCTGCCTGACTTTCGGGGCAAATAGTCGAGCCAAGGTCCACCAGGGTTCACGCTCTGGCGGCGCCAAGAGCCTGTCCCGACACCGAGCCCGACAGATCTCTCCCCTTTGCCGGCCAGTGCTCCCCAAGATCGTCCACTCATTTACTCAACCAAGTCCGCACCGCCCACCGTGCCGTACTGGCACAGTGACGGACCCATTTGTCTTGCGGAACCAAATTCTTAGCGACTCAATTCCGTTCAATAATCCCGCTAGAAATTTCCTCCCACCTGGTCCTCCTTGCTTTTTCTCCTTCCTCCCCTATACCACGGAAGCTCAAGGCCCGTCGTCTCTTTGTCTTCTTGCCCGGAGAGATCCCTACCATCTGGTCCCCTGCTTGGTTTTCAGTACATCATCTCTGGTGAGTCTCATCATTCACGCGTCCTTTTCCGCCTAGCGCACATCGTGGCCCATTTACGACAACTCGTGCCCCCCTTCCTTGATTTCGACGCGCTCTTAACCGCGTCTCCGTGCCGAACTCACCATCGATTTAGTCTTGACGGGTACATTATCACTAATCTGTGCTCCCCTTCACAGCTAATTCATTTACACCTCCGTTTAAAACTATAATCTCTTCTGTTCTTTGTTCTTTTCTTTTTATTTGTGTGAGTCGTTTCCCGCACACACACACTCCTCCTTCCTCATCCTGCTCTCCGCAGTGCGTGATTAATATACCTTTTGTGCAATGGCGTCGCATCCTAAGAATACATCCCGAAAACCTTCTGGATCGTCTACACGCTCCTCGGGTCATTCACCTTCTGCGTCGCCGGGTAATGTGTGTCACACACCATCTCCCGTCGAGTCTGGGTTGACGCTTCTCCCAAGGCACAGGCAAAGTTCACGTCAGCAACTACGTCCAACATGTTTGGTGTAGGGGTGGGTGCGGGGCCTGCGCTCAAAGGCCTTAACTCCGGTTGGCAGGTTTGTCGGGTTCTTCTCCTCTCAACACGTGTACGCTTACATGGGCTGCCAGGTCTGGGGGTCCACGACACCCGCATCGAAGAGGAACGCGTCCATTTCTTCTGCGGCAAGTGTGAACGACATCTCCCCTTCGCAAGGCGAGAATGCGTATCGTTCCAACATAGGGGAGAATTGGACCGCACCGAGACCATCCAGCGGTACTTGGGATGAGATGAGTGGCAGCCCGCAGAAGCAGGAGTTTTCTCAGCTGGTCAGTCGAACAATGGATTCATGAATGTGCTTACTGAGTTTGGGGTAGGATGTGAACTCTTCGCTTTCCTTGCATCAAGCAAGACAAAGGCAAGCGACGGCAGTTCAGGCGAATACGCTCTCGGGGACCAGAATTGTACTTTTTTTCCCCCTCGACGTCAATGATGACTTTGAATGCTGACGTTTGGTCTTCTTTCAAGGACGATCGTTCTTCGGCAAAGACCGGGCAGTTCTCTCCGCAGAGGTTCGATAATGGGCTTGGGAAGGATGGGCTTGGGTCTACCAGGTACCCTTCGCCGTCTAATCCTACTTACGGATCCTCTTCGTTCCCCGGGCAAAGCGGAACTTTTGATGTTACATCTATGGTCGAGAACGAACTGTCACTAGGTCTCAGAGGAATGGCTGTAGAAGACGACCGCATCAACAACCAATACCGTCAACCATCTATCCCATCTCAACCGAACAGCGTTTCTCATCATTCTGTTTCGCCCCTGGTGCGACCGTCCCCCATGGTTCAAGGCCGAACACCGTATGGCGGTTACCCTCAAGCAGATTATTCTTCCTACTATACCAATGGCGCACCACGCGACCCTTATATGGATTATGGATACGGATACAGTACACCCGCTGACCCCTCACTATATCCCGCTGCTGGTGGCATGAACAACAACTCCCCTGCGAATGTATACCCAGGTGTATCTCCACAGGCACTGCACCCTAATGCTTCCGCTGGCCAGCAATCTGGCATATATTACGATTACTCTGCCTCCGCCCGGTCACCCTCGCAGTATTATTACCCTACTCATCAACCGATGATATATCCCACTCTCCCTTCGATCTCTCCTATGCCTACACCCCAACTAAGCGCTGCGATACCAACTGGTTTACAGGACAAGAAACAGGTGTGTAATGTATTTGTTTTCATCTCGCTAAGCATCCGTTCTCATATTCGAGGTTAGTACGGTCTACAGCCTCAGGTGAGGCTGACAACTGCAATGGGAAGGTGGTTTGCAACTCACTTGTTTTTCAATCTGCTAGGCTTATGCAACAGCCATGGAATATAGTACACAACTACCTTTCATGCTCCCTGGCGGTGCGCTTTATGGACACGCTGGCCTGAACGCCCACGGAATGCCGTTTTACCATCAAAACGTGCGTCCTGGACGTCGTCAGGACAAGGATGCCACATTGGCTTTGCGCAGTCCGCTATTAGATGAATTTAGGGCTAACAAGTCACGGAAGTGGGAACTGAGAGTGAGTGGTGTTACGGAGAGCATGTATAACCGCTGATATCGCGACGCAGGATATCTTTGGCTACATTGTCGAGTTTAGCGGTGATCAACATGGCTCCCGATTCATTCAACAGAAGCTTGAAACGGCAACATCAGAGGAAAAGCAAACTGTTTTCGATGAAATTGTACCCGATAACGCACTTCAGTTGATTCAGGATGTCTTTGGCAACTATGTGAGTTGTATTGTGTCGTCTTCTGGCTCTTGTCTCATCTTGGACAGGTCATTCAAAAACTGTTTGAGCATGGCACACAGGTGCAGAAAACCGTACTGGCAAACACCATGGAAGGTCACATTCTCCCGTTGTCTCTGCAAATGTACGGCTGTCGCGTCGTACAAAAGGTAGTGTCACAATTGACGCAATGCGGCGTCGCTGACCAAGTTTCATAGGCCGTTGAGTTCGTTCTTCTAGAGCAACAAGGCTCCTTCGTGAAAGAGCTGGAACCCCATGTGCTCAAGTGTGTCAAGGATGCGAATGGCAACCATGTTATCCAGAAATTGATCGAGCGCGTATCCTCTGATCGCCTTGGGTTTGTGCAATCATTCCGTGGCAATGTGTACGACTTGTCAACGCACCCATATGGGTGTCGGGTTCTCCAGCGGTGCTTTGAGCATCTGCCGGAAGAGCAGACTCGCGCCCTGATGGATGAATTGCACAAATATATGATTAACCTCATGCAAGACCAGTTCGGAGTAAGTAACCTCGCTTTTTGATGTGTGATGCTCGCTGAGATTTTTGAACCGCTAGAATTATGTTGTTCAATTTGTTCTTGAGCAAGGAAAACTTCACGATCGTTGTCAAGTCATTGGCAAGCTCCGTGGTCAGATGCTGAACATGGCTCGGCATAAATTCGCGTCGAACGTCTGTGAGAAGGCACTCGTCACAGCGACGACGGAAGAGCGACGTGCATTGGTTGACGAAATCATCATACCCAAGCCCGATGGTGTTAGTCCCATTGTATCCATGATGAAGGACCAGTTTGCCAGTAGGTTGCACGGCGAAACTCGCGAACCTGACTGATCAATGTATTCAAAGATTACGTGCTACAACGGGCGCTCACGGTTGCTGATCAAGATCAGAAAGATTTGCTTGTGAGCAAGATCCGTCCTCAGCTCGTCAGCATGCGCCGCTACTCGAGTGCCTATAGCAAGCATTTGATTTCCAGTACGCCGCTGTTCGTCTGTACCACGCCCTGAGCTCATTCGTCCTGCAGTTGAGCGGCTCTTGGAGCGCACCATCAATGCCTCCAAGGTGTCATCGGAAAAGCCGGCAGATTACCCTTCCTTGTCTCAAAATCAGCCCAACTAATGATGCGCCTAACTGTCCTTGCTCGTTCGACAGTCGCGATCCGTCACACTTTTTCCTTTTATTTCCCATCACCCATCTTCTCGCTCTCCTACTTTTGATCGCAATGCTATGGTACAATCGCATCCATCTCATTTCCTTATACTCTGCACTCACGTCCATTACCCTCGCAATGAACATTCATAATGCAACCTACACCGATTTCGTGTTCTTCCTTCTCGCATTCACTCATTTTAGTCGGATATGCATTTTCTTTCGCTGTTAATATTTCGTGTTGCTATCGTCTTTACGTTGTGAACGTTGCCAACGTCGCTGGTGTCCTTCTTGACGTTCCTGTGGGCAAGCGTGACCAAACAAGGAGTGTCGATTAGGCGAGTCGGGTACTAAGCGTCGACTGCCGGGAGAAGCTCGTCCTCGTCAAAAAGCACGACGACAACGACGGTTCGTTCCAGACACGTTGAAGCCATGAGTACCGTCGAACCCGCAGCCTCGCTCTTTGGTTCAGATGGCGATTCCGGACCTGACCCTTTTGCGGTCATCGGCAACGAGGCGACGGACACGACATCACCCCACGATGACCTCCAGACGCACACTTCACCTTCTCCGTTCCAGATGGGCCAGGATACTTCGTCCTGGTTCGCAGAGCAGATGTATCCAGACCCTCACCAAGAGAAACATGATGCTTGGTCGATCCCAACCGCTCAGGACCCTCCTTCAAGCCAATCCCAGCGTCCAAGCGGCCTCCCAACGTCTTACGATCACCAAGGTCACTATTCCGGAGCTACTGCATACGAACCGCACCCAGCGCATGTCCATTCATCAGGTTAGTGAACCGTCCATCTCGTCCGCCTACGTGGCTCACTGGTCGGGCAGTGAACTCGACACCGCATCAGAGCGCTCCTGCTTCCGTTGACTCGTATAATCCCACCCCTCCTGCTCCTTATCAGCCGCACGGCCCCAATCAGTATTCTGCCCAGCAACCTTATGATCCATACAAGCCGACCACGACGACGTCAACGTCGAATCCGTATGCGCCCCGGCAACCGACAAAGCAGCTCTCTACAATGCCTGCGCAACCACCAGCCACGCAACGCAACGGCTACAGTCCTGCCCCTCGTTCCGCATCATCCCCGTACCCTGCGTCGTTCGGCGTCGCTCCGCAACAACAACAGCAACCTCTAAACGGTGTTCCTGCTCAAGCTTCGAAGCCGACCCCTGCGGCTGGATTCAGACCAAAGGCAACAAACGCCTACGATCCCCCTCTCCCACCACCCAAGGTACATAGAACCGCGTCGCCAAGTTCGTTACGCTTCATGAGCAACTCGCACCCCCCATCCATAAATTCGTATGACCCCAAATCTATACCCGGGCCTTCGAGAACAATGTCTCCTAGTTCCATTCGATCAGCGTCTCCAGCATCGAGTTCCTTCACACCTGCAAAGACTGTCCCAGCGTACACTTCCTCCCAGTTCCGGGGCAGATCTCCGTCGAATGGCTCGACCTTGTCTTCCCAAGGCGCTCTCGATCCTCTTCAGCCACGCAAAGAATATGGGCTTGGATTTGGTGCTCATATAGCTGAGCCGAGTACATATGGTGGTCAGTTCCACCACTTCATGGAACAGGATGTCCACGCATCGCGTGCCACTCGTTTACCATACGCGCCTTCCCCATCACTGTTGGGCTCGAACGATCCTTTGGGTCGGACAGCTTCTCGGGCACCGGTTATAAGCTTCGGCTTTGGTGGCAAGGTCCTTACTTGCTTCCATAGTTCCGCAGACTTGAATACTGGATTTGACGTCGCGCTGTCATCTCGACGCACAACCAATGTGACAATCCGTGTACTTCACCAGCTATTACCCGACCATGCGTCCGAGACAAAGATTTCGGAATATCCTGGCCCACTGTTTTCCGATCCTGGTACACCTGTCACGAGTCTTGTGCGCACAGGAACGTCGCAAGCGAAAACAAAGAAGGCTCGTATCATTAAGTATCTCGAAGAACGTACTGAAGAGATTCTCCGTGGGACGATGTATACATCCGACGACATTGAGAGACAACATTTGGAAGGAAAACTGGTGCTAGTACAGTTGTTAAAGATCATGGTGGAAAATGACGGCGCACTATCGGGGAGGTAAGTAGCTCGAACACCAGTGCAGTAATGGTTGCTGATGCATACGTGCTAGCTCTGCTATCGATAATACAGTTCGCACTGCGTTGCTGCCTCGTATCGCCGGCACCATGGATGAACCCGGACGCGATGGGCCAGTTGCGCTTGCAGCACCAGCTCTCACGTCACCATTGCCCAACGCGCATGGCACAACATCGATGTTTCCACCTGCCAAGGAAACACCCATGTCGGTCTCTACACTTCTTCCATCTGCTCTGGACAAGATACAGGAGTTCCTTGTGCGAGGAGAACGGCGCCAAGCTTACCACTATGCCTTAGACGAGAGATTATGGGCGCATGCCATGATCATTGCAAGCAGTGTCGATAAGGAAGCATGGAAAGAAGTGGTCAACGAGTTCTTGAAAGCTGAGCTCGGCGTCCACGAAAAGCTTCAGCGTGCTACACCCCATGCCCACGGTAAAGGCACCGCATGTCAGCAAACTAATGGGCGCGAATGGCTGCGAGTTGCATATAGTGTGTTCTCTGGTCAAGGACCCAATGCGGGTATGTGATACTTTAGTAACTTGGGAGTCGATTTGCCCATGTTTTGCAGTTCAAGAACTTATTCCCATGAACTTGTTATCGAGACCAACAACCGGTCCACAAGTTCCTGCCGCCATGCCGTCACATATCACACCAGTATCTCCAAATTTTCCCTCGAGTGCCGTTGCTGCACAAATACCTGTGGAATCTCTTTCAAAATGGCCGGAGATCGCAGCCAGTATTGTATCCAGCCCACTAAATCCAGAGTGCTCGGCAACGCTATCAGCTCTTGGGGATTATCTGGTGTCTCACCATCTTGTAGAGGGTGCTCATGTTTGGTGCGTGGACTTCCTTCTCGCACATCGAGCCACTTTTGACACCTTTCCAGCTATCTGCTTTCCCCTCAGACCTCGGTAATGAGCGGCCTGGGCGGCCCTGGTACTCGTTTGGTGCTACTGGGTTCGCAGAGTCCACACCTCAATCCAGCATTTTTCAGAGACCCTGACCCAATTATATTCACCGAGATCGTAGAGTTTGCCTTATCTCTGAAAACACCCGCCAAAGGCCAAGAGCCTTTCCATGGTTTCCCTCACCTTCAAGCTTACAAGCTCATTCGGGCAGCATATCTAGCCGATATTGGACATATTCAATATGCCACCAGGTATGCTGCTGAGCTGCTACTGCCCAAGAACATTGCATTGAGCATCCTGGACAGGTACTGCGAGGCAATTACCACAGCTATGGGTCGGCCCTCACCGTACTTCACCCCCGCGTTGGTGGAGGGCCTGAAGCAACTTGCCGATCGTCTGCTCGGTTCGCCTCATATAGACAAATCCACATCTTGGATAGGTGGGAAAGTGAACAAACCTTCCCTAGACAGCATTGGTAGTTGGCTCGAAGTGCGTCTCACCAAGTTCATTGCCGGGGAAGGCAACGAAACGTCCTCACCCACGAGTGAGATCTCGAAGGCCCAATTTACCGGCCCATTCTCGAGCTACAGCTCTATTTCTTCGGCAACTACGTCAGCTAGCCCATCTCCTCCTCCCACGGTGGTCAACTCGCATGTGACGCCTGCAATGCAGCCACCTAAACGAAGCGGCTCCGCGATGGCACTTCCCTCCACTGCCATGCACATTCCTGTCGACAGGGCATCTTCTGCCATGGAGTATCATCGCCCTACGAGACATGCATCACCCGCACCTCCTAAAACCGCACCACTCCATTCGATGCGGTATCATTACTCGCCTTATGTCACTCCATCGGGTGGACCTTCTATGGTCAATGGGTATGCGACTACGTATGGGAGTGAGCCATCCTCGCGAAAGACATCGCTGGAGATGACGACCGAGGAAGGTTCGGAAACGCAGAACGTTTTACTGAGCGTGCGAGATAAAGTTGAGGGTGGCGGAGGGCAACAGAACACCGTGGACGGCAAGCAAGATTCAGGTGACTGGTGGAGCTCACTCAGCAGTACCGATGCCGCACCAACACCTACTGCCACCCAATTCCACCATGTCGAAAACGTGGGAGAGTTGGCAGAGGGATTCATCTCCTTGATGGATGACCCCGCATTGTCGGTGACGTCAACCGTAACTGGATCATCCCATCAAAAGGTTGAGAGCACGTTTGACGATGAAGTAGATGATCTTGGGTTAGGAAACAATGCATACAGGAGAACGCAGGATGAGCCTGCAAAGGCGACCGAAGATGAGCCACCGGTTGCATCGGTCCAGGACGCTGCCAAGGGTGACGAGAAACGAGGTAAGCTGCGAATGTGGTCTGTTTTGTGATGATGCTAAATGTTTCTGTCAGATCCTCCAGCGCCTGCAACAGCACCTGGGGGCTCGTGGCTGAACTGGATATGGAAGCGGTCCGATACCCCTGGCCCGATCAAAGCTAGTCTTGGCGAAGAAACAAGTTTCTACTATGACAAGGAGCTAAAGCGTTGGGTAAACAAGAAGGTGAACAAAATTTCGTGCTCAGCTTGTCAGCGTCTCATCGTCTTCCAGGCTGGCACAGAAACTCAACAGCCATCGGCACCTCTACCTCCACCTTCACGAGCCCAGACTGCCTCGCCCAGCGTCAGCAACTCTCGTTTCAATGGAACATCTAACGGGTCTCTTGCTCCCCCTCAACCACCACCTCCGAGGATCACGTCCGCAATTGATTTAAGTCCATCCCCGACCCCTCCCAAAGTCCCTATGCGGGTGCGATCCAGCTTGGTACCCACTGAAGTTGCGTCAATGCCGAATACACCGGCACCAAGTAGCATGCCAAATCCGCCGCCCATGGGACGGTCACGGTCACAGGCTGCGAAGAAGAACGTGAGGAGTAGATACGTAGATGTATTTCAGCAGGATGGATCCCCAGGTGTATAGTGCCCCGCGGGAGGTACTGTTGCGGAGGGCTGCATTCGCTTAGACGATATTCTCTTCATACCATCATTCTTACTATTGTGTTCTTGTTGGATCTTCTTTATCTATCAGACCTTATTGCACCGTCGTTATATTCGAAGATCGAGACACGCCGTATTCTGCGTTTGGAACTGAGCTCTCGAGTGAACTAGTATTTCTCATGTCTTCAAAGACTCTAGTACATGGAAGACACAAGTGTTTAAAATAAGAGCTTGAAGGGATACCCTGGTTGTTTCTAATCAGAGCCATGATAGCACAGAATCAACAAAACATACCCCTGTTCTTGATGCGGAACAATGATATCAAGATGGAGAAAACGAGGAGATTGACGAATGTCCAGAGGTATACCTGCGTGCGTTGCCGAGCAGGTGACTTTTGGTAGGGTGTGACTATCGTCAGCATCAGGAACGAAGCTGCCAGGATCCCATCTGCAAATTATGGTCCACGTGAACGACATGAGGTGTTGTGGGACGCGCGAAGCACTTACAAACCATCGACACGACCTGCACTTCCTGGCCAAATTGATTTTGATAGCCTCCAGCGATCCAGCTGCCGTCGTGACCGGCGTAGGGTACGCCACGGATACGCGTAAACATGAATCCGGATGTCATGACGAGCGAGACGAGAACTGTCCCAGTTGCCCATACCCAACGGTTATGAATTACCGGGCGTATGAAACGGAAGATGAGGGTGACAATGGGGATGAGGCATATGATCGTGCCGACTTTGGACCAGTCAATAGGTGCGCTGTACGGGATCGGAATCGGGGTGTGGACGGACAGTTGTTCGGCCAGGGGCCCAGCTTCAAAGCCGCTGAACACAAAGGTAAGTGGTGAGCACGACATCAATAGACAGGAAGTGGGCCATACTTTGAGAAGTCATATTTAGATGGCGCACCAGCATTTTTCGCATTCGGACCCTCCGTAGCAGGGTAGACATGGACTACTGGTGCAGAGTTGAGTTGGAGCTGCGCACAGGAGTCAGGGTGCCTGCAGGATAGGTCGCGCAACGTCATACCTTTTGAAAGACTTTGATCGTTTCGTCGAATTCGGCGGTAGCAAAGAAGTGGTTGTCACGGTGCACCTGAGAGACGGTAGACCAAGCTTTGGCGACGGCCTTGAAGGATGGTTCGAATTCCCTGGCTCAAGTATTACGCGAATGTACTTGCAAGAAGGGAATGCTTCTTACTTGCACGGCGCACACCTGCGCTGTGGGTTCAACGCTGTAAACTGGATTGAGGCGGACCAGGTGCGCTTGGGGGAGGTGAGGAGGTCGAATACGCGCTCGTCGAGGCGTATGATGCCGTTTCCTGCAGCTGCGAGGTCCACGAGTTCGTCGTGGGGTGATAATTTCGCTGCGAGACAGAGCGGGAGGAGTAAAAGAGCGATGAGGTAGATCATGGTGGTCGACGTGTAACGTGCTTGTCGTGAGAAGTGCGAGTCGGTCTGACCTTGTCCATGTCTCATGCGTTGCTCCTCCGCCTCTTTCTTTCCCCCTCCTTCTTCTCCGTCCATGTCGCCCTCAGATACCTCATGCTATATGCAGACAACATCGGAATCACCTACTATCTCACCCGCAGACTCGCCCATCTCAGCACGCACGAGTTACGCGACGTATGGGGATTCATCTGGTACGTGCACCGTTCCATATCCTTGATCCCAAGTCACCTTATGCTTGGCCACCGAGTTCAGCCACCTCCTCGTCACCCGTCCATCCAAATCTCGCGCGCTCGAGTGTTTCGTAGTCGACATCGCTCAGCGGTCTACACACATCGCCATGCTCGTCAGTCCATGTAATCCTCACGGTTCCACGTTACGCTTACGCGCATTTAGACACTATGGTTCATGCAAGCATCACTTCAGGACCTCTCAGCGACTCCGACATCTCAATCATTCCTGGTCTGTCAGAGGACCTTGCACAGATGCCATGAAATCATCTTTACCGAGTTACCTCCACCCCCTCTGGGTCCATATTCTGGCTGGTCATCGTCCTGCCAATCTCCCTTTGCACGAAGGAAGGTCAAGGCTCATATAGAACCTGCCCTGGTTGGTATTGGTCTAGTCGCGGCAGGTGTTCCTGCTATGCCCGCGCTAACAGAGGTCATGGGTGAAGTGGCTTTGCAACAAGGCCGAGCAGACGACGATGGTGTGAATCTTCGCAGTGTCGAAACTGACGATGGCCTCGCATCCGGCATTCCTGCCAAGGCGAACTCTGGTGATGATGACGACAACCTCACGGGCGAGAGACCCGATGATGAGAACGGAGGAGAATCTGAAGCGGCACCCGCAGACGACACGGAGAATGGCACGCCAACACGATTGATCCCGCGCCGGCGGCAAACTATCATCGCTGCGCAGACGAGTCCCGCGCTTGCTCACCTTCGTAGCGTACATCGATCACGACTTTCAGAAGATCCCCTTGACCAACAGGATTCAACCCCTGGTCGTGTTTCGAGTCCATATCAATCTTCACCTTCGATATCTTTGTCACCATCTCCACTCAAACAAACCGTGATGACTACGGCTGACGCTCTCCTCCAAAGGTATGATCTACAGTCTCAGTCTCATCTTCTAAGAAGCTACTATTGTCGGTCCGAGGTATGGCCTCCACTGTGTACATTAACCCAACCTGGGAACTCACGAAAATTTTGGCGCTACTTGGTTTTGTTTAGATTCAGTTTCTTCTTACTCTCGAGAGTATATCCAATCGTATCATGGTTGTGCCTAAACCTGCCCGTGTCAGTGCCTTGCGGGCTGAATTGACTGCTTTGAATCACCAGCTTCCTGCGGAAGTTCGTTTCTGTCATGGGTTCTCTGCAGCAATTTCCTCATCGCACCCTCCTATAGGTTTGCATGCCAATGTGGTGTGCTTCATCGGATACCTATGATTCCAACGGTACCACCGTCAACACCCAACCCCACCACAAAATCGTTCGTATTCCAGCTGGCGAAGCCGTGGTTCTCAACTCTGCCGAACGTGCACCTTACCTTCTCCTTGTCGAGGTTCTGCACGACGACCTCAACTTCGACCCGTCTAAGCGTGGCAACAAGGAAATTCTCAAACGTATCGTTTCAAAAGAGAATGAGAGAAAGGGTGCCTCGAAAGAACTCATCACATTTGGAAACACTAAGACGCGTCTCTCTGTGACCATGGACACCGTCGTGGGCTCCGAACACGTTCTCGAGAAAGATACTGCGGATATCCAAGATGGAAGATCTACGAACGATACTGACACCCCACGGGGAAGCAGTAACGCATTGTCCATCTCAGATGACGAGGAAATGGACCTTGTAGAGCAAGTTTATGGAGAAGGACAATCGCTTCGCGGGACAATTGATCTTACAGAGTCGATTGTCCTCCCACCTGCGCCAAAGAATCGGGAACTTGAACTTGCTACTTGGTCACGCGGTTCCCCACTACCATCTTCTCCGGTGACGGATCAAAGCCCAGCACTGTCCGTTATGAGTTCTCGTACGCAACTACCCCCTGTACTTCATCCATCAGGCTTTCCCCATTCTCCTAGCACCGGTACGAGTGGAGGGGAACACATCTTGTCCCTCGATGACTATTCGGAACGAATGCGAACAGCGGCAATCATGCTCGCCCAGTTAAATGCCAGTCTTGTACGCGAAACCGTCACTCCCTTGTCCATACCGATGGGACACGGAACCGATGCAACTCGTGGCGCAGCCCAGGATGTCTCGTCTCTGGCTTCGGGTTCCCTTGGGTGGCTTCCAGGTTCGAGCTGGCTGGGGGTTGGAACCTCCGACGGAACTTCAGCTGGGCTGGTTCATCCTTCACTCGAAGGTAAAGACTCCAGGCTACACGACACCACTACCTCCGCTCCAATCACGCGCATGCGAGTCCAACATGCTGAAGCTGCAGCAATTCGGGACCGTATCATGCAGGAGATGCTCGCGCTGGAGGAGGAACGTATGGCCCGTATGCGTGAAGGTGAGATCAGCTTCCAGTCTGGAAATGGTGGAGGGATGAAGACAGCTGAGGATGAGGGAATCATCAAGAGAGAGTTGAGTAAAGTTGATCCGTCTGCAGTGGTATTTAGCGAGTCTTGGGTTGCGAAAAAGGTTCGTGAAAGTTTTGCATGGACCTTTCCTCATCTTGTGGATACCTTGGTCAGAGTCGAATACGGCATGGATCGCCTTATGGCCACCTAGGTGCGTGACACTATATTTTCAGCGGGTTTCTATGAACTCAGACATTGGCAGCAAATTGGGACTGTGTCTCTGTCATCGTGAAGACGGGTGTCGATCTGCGACAAGAACAGGTTGCCGTACAGCTCATCCAGGAATTCGAGCGGATATGGCAAGAGGAGGGTTGTCAATGCTGGGTTCGATAGTACGTTTCTGTTCACCTCGGTTGTTCGTCCTGGACTTGACCGGAATGGTTTAGTTTCCGTATTCTGATCACGGGGGCATCATCGGGTTTAGTTGAAACAATTACAGACGCCGTCTCTATACATTCCATCAAAAAGGCTGAATATGCACGACGTCTGGCTGACGGTCGATTGGGCTATGTAACGCTCTTGGACCATTTCAGATCCACATATGGAGATCCCTCGTCCGCAAAGTTTGCTCGCGCACAGCGCAACTTTGCAAAGTCCCTCGCAGGTGAGCGGTCTCGGGGACCTCTACGATTCTTGAGGACATTAATTTGCTCCAAGGCTACTCAATTGTCACCTACCTTCTTCAAATAAAAGACCGTCACAACGGGAACATCCTACTCGACAGAGAGGGTCACCTCATCCATATTGATTTTGGGTTCATGCTCTCAAATTCACCCGGGAATATTGGATTTGAAGCCGCTCCTTTCAAATTGCCCCCAGAGTACGTTGAGGTTCTGGGCGGTATTACAGGCGAAGCCTTCTTGGAGTTTAGGAGGTTGTTCCGGGAGGGATTTGAACTGGCGAGGAAACACTGCGACCAAATCATTAGTAAGTGATCCGCTCGTTGTTGCCGTGATGGTTCGACGTGTAGCATCCTCCTGTAGCTTTGGTGGAATTAATGCAGAAAGGTAGTTGGACGGTAACCAATAACGGTGAATTCATTGACCCTCTTCTCTCGCAGACTCCACTCTTCCATGCTTCGCTGCATTCGGTGACCAAACGGCGAACCAACTCCGAGAGCGTTTTCAACCGGCCCTCACGCATTCCCTCGTTGGAGAGTACGTGGATCGACTCATCGACAACTCCCTAGGATCCAACTGGACACGTCTGTATGACTCAGTGGGTATTCATAGTTTGTCGGATACTTCGTGGTAATGACATTCTCATCGATAGTTTCAATACTATTCCCAATCCATTCTCTGAGTCTGTCACAATGGAATAGCGTAGTCTGAGTGTAGCGTGTATTGCTATGCCAATTCCACTGTTAATTGCTGCATTCACTACCGTCCGTGTATGAATGCATCCACAACCCCCGTTCAGGAAGGTTCATCCACATCCATGGTAGAATATACTCTATATAAAACCAAGCGGGAGAAAAGGGCTGTAGATGGGTGCCAGGGAATTCTGCAGTCACCTGAACAAGCTGTCAAACTTGTTCAAGCATGAATACCACTCATAGTCTTTGAGGAAAGGAATGAACTCTCTGCTCGAAATAACATCCGGACAGAATGACTTACCAAAATTTTGAGTTGGATCACACCAACATCTGGATTTCTCGTGCAAATCCCCTTGGGGACAATGTTGGAAGGGCTCGTGACGATATCCAATGTCATCAAAGAAGTGAAGCTGGTCCTTCCGCGCAAAAAGTGCTGCACCTATGCTGTGTATAGGTGCATCGCCCCACCGCTGTGAACGTGTCAGTTGGCTTCCCTCCAAGCGCCTTTCAATTTAAACATACCTCGTAATAGAAACCACCTTGTTCATCCAAGTAGTCAAAGAACTTGGAATACGCTTCCCCTCTCCAAAAGTCCATATCGGCTATTTCAAAGTTACTCCAGACTGCAGTAACGAAGCTCGTAGTGAGTAACTGGGATGGCCATGTGAAGACAAAGCCAAAACCCACAGTGACAACGGTTATAAGATTCTCCTCCATCGTCAGAGAGGAAGGTCATGGCGTTATCGCTGGGAATCAAGTCGGGGTTCTCGTTGACGAAGGCTAAAAGAATTTTCATTTTCCTGACGCAATGGAATTTCAACCCGGAAGCTACCTCTGACATGTTGCCACAATGTGGGGATAGTAGCAGGGTACTCAAAGAGCGAGATGGTGAACCCTATATCCACACAGGACATTAAGTGACTTTCTGATGAACCTGATGGGAAGATCTCACCGTATACTTTTTGCTTGTCTTGCATCAGCAAGAAAGGATCATAGTCAACATCGCAGAAAAATTTAACATCGGGTCTGTAGAAAACGTGATCAATCACGCAAGGGACTCAGAAGATGATGCTTACTCCACCCTCCAGTAATACCTGTATTTTTGGAGAAGTTCCTGTTTGTAAAAGAACTACGGGATATCAGATATATTCAAAGGAAAATGTCATCATGTGTACCCCTGAGTTAAAACGACACATATTTCGATAGCTGGTTGGAGGGTTGTTAGGGCTTCAAGATAATATCAATCAATCAACTCACGGCACGCTTCCTAAAATTAAGGACGTTAGATGACCTGGTCTTGTAGTTGGAAATACACCCACCTCCGTAGATGACATTCTCCTTCACCATCTTTTCGCGAGCCACGGTTGCCTTTTCTTCGTCAATCGAAGGAGGCTGTACCCAGTGCTCCTTCGGAATCAAACCAAATTCCACTTCGGCACGAGTGAGTGCTGAAATGTGCCTGACAAATGGAATCATAAGCAAAAACCAATGAAGTCAATAGACGTCATACTTCTTAAAGTCTTCCGTGAATGGTTCGTCATTTAGGAGAACGTAAGGGTAGTTGAATTTCTGGTTGAACCTGTCCTCGATTTGCTTCATGCTGCTCATGATACCAGGCAGGTCACCGTTTCGCACTAGCATCACAAAGGTAGCGTTTGCCTTGCGATCCGGTATGTAAGCAGGCTCAAGTGGCTTGTAGTACTGCTCTGGCACGGTCTCCCTATTAGGGGGTCCGGAACCAGAAATATAATCTGTGAGGCGCGACACGGACGTGGCTTTCCCATATTCCTCGTGGGTAAAGCTGAGTAGGTAGTGCAGTCCGACCTGGTGGTAGAATGGGTGAGACGCCTGTTCACGGGAGCCGTGCAGGGTTACTCACGATTATGCCGAGGGCTAGCAAGACATAACGCATTGGCGTCATCATCTTTGCGCAGGTCAACCTGGACTGTGATCCAGCGTGAGTCTGCGAGGGTCAGACGGAAAGAGGGTTGACAAACAAACGAACCGTCTAGTCAAGATTTGAGTGGGTCGTGGCCGCAGTAACAGCCGCAGTCGGCTGTGTCAAGGTGACATCAGTCACGTGCCGTCCTCACTGGTGTTTCAGTAGTACTTAACATCTCTTCTGAGGAACGTATCCAGAGAACGCTATTATTACAGACGACTACGTGAGGTCGATCCGGATAAATACGCTGGCGACGGAACCAACGAAAACCACATCTACGTTAAGCGCATGAAATGTTTCAAACACGAGTTTTCTGAAAAGTCTGGTATACCGATCCATTAACAGTGGAGAGAGAGAAATTCAGGTTATGTCGTACCGAAGCTATCTTGAGGGTTACACGAACAATGGCCCTTCCTCCAATCTGATCCTTGCGGACAATGTTGGAATGGACTGTGCCTGTAACCAATGTCTTTGAAGAAGTGAAGTTGATCCTTGCCGGCGAACAGTGACACCGCTATGCTGTGGACGGGTGCATCCCCCCAACGCTTCAGGGAAACAATGAACTTTATAATCAACAAGAGGTATGCGTGACGCCTCACTTCGTAGTAGAATCCCCCCTTTTGGTCCAGGAATTCGAAATACTTCATATATGCCTCACTTCTCCAGAAATTCATGTCAGCTATTTCAAAGTTGCTCCAGACTGCTTGACGTGGTGAGCGTGCTGAGTCACGTCTGGAAGAAATCCACTCACAATGACACAAATTATAAGTCTCGCCAGAATTATCGGACAGAAAATCCATGGAATTGTCCGGATGCAAATACTGCGGATTCGCTTCAGTGAATTCTACTCGGAACGGTCAACTTTTTGGTGGCGTCACATGTAACCACGCCTTCTCCTACCTCGAATTGAACTCCACAAAGTTGGTATCGTTGGCTCCCAGTCCGGCATAGATATCGTGAAGCCTGAGGCGGGTAATGCATGAGCGCAAAGTATGGCTTGATCTGCAATGTTACATACCGTAAACTTTCTTTCTCTCCTCCATAAACAAAAAGGGGTCGTAGTCGACATCACAGAAGTATCTGACATCAGGTCTGGGCGATATGTCAGAGCAAGCTCAGGATGTTACAAGTATCGCTTACTCCACTCTCCAATACCACCTATAAGGTTGAAGTAGCTCGTGTTGAAAGAAGAACTGTGCAATCCAAAATTAGCGGAGCGTCACACTGTCTTCAGCTGGGTACCCACTCCCGAATTGAAGCGGCACATGTTGCGATATCTTACGAAGCGATGAATCAGCCCGCTCATGTCGGAGATATATGAGTGTACTTACGAAACACTGCCTAGAAATACATGTGCATTGAGCGTTCGCGGAATGGCTGTGCCCGGATAGATAAGACTGACCGCCATATATGATGTTCTGCCTCACTAGCCTGTCACGGCCCTCTCGTGCACGATCCTCGTCAACCCAGTCCGGCTGGACCCAGTGGTCATGGGGAATCACACCAAAAGAAACAGGTGCGTCAGTCAAGACGCGGACACGCCTACTACTGCGTCAGCACACCATAACATGCGTTCCCCAGTAGAAATCGCTCACTTGCCTTTTGAACTCGGCCGAAAACTCCTCGTCGTTCAATACAACCCATGGGTAGTTGAATTTGCGATTAAACTTTGACTCCACTTGTTCTATGCTCTGAACAACCCCATCGATATCGCTATTTCGCGCGAGAATCATGAGTGTCGCGTTAGCGCGTCGGGGTGGCGTGTCATTTTCTGTGAGTTTTGGATCAACAAAGAGATGCTCGGGGGGGATTGGGCTGCTATCTTGCAGCGTCTGTGACGGCATCGCAGCCTGGGAATGAAGGGCAGAAACACCGAGGTCAGAGTGGGTGGCACTCTGTTGCCTTTGAACAGTCCATTGGGGTGAGTAATGGTTCAGAGTACCTGTACCACGGCCTGAGCCTAGGAGAAGGCATAGACCGAGCTTGGAGGAGCTTGGAATCAAACACGCAAAACGGACAACTTGGAAACTCACCACAATAGTGATTGCGAGTAGTATCGATCGTTTCTGAGAGGCGGTTAGCGGGAGGTTCATTTGGGGAGGAGTACGAGGGAAACACAACGAGCGCTTCTGGCAAGGGATTATAAGAAGGGGAAGCGGAAAGTATCCACGAGCCCGGAATTTGCTTATAACCGCAGTAGCCTCGCGGGCGCGATGTGGAAAGTCTGAATGCGTGACATCGATACACCAAATCCGGTGAGTGCGCAGCAGTTCCAACACCGCTCCTTGCCACCCCAGGGCATGATATGGCTAGTACGTCGCACTGCTTCTGATATTACCAGGCTTTATTGCGGTGATTGATGTTCAAACGAAGTTCGCCATGCTGCTATTACTACCTTCCGTAATTTGTGCGCGGTCATGAAACGAATGGAGGAACGTCCAAAGCGCACCATGCTATTTAAAGACGAGCGTGTCGTACTAAGCGATTGCTGTCGACGAGGATGAACAGCATGCAGAAATTCATACTCACCTAGATCGACGTTGGAACTGCCTGCGGCTTTCCATGGCAATGGTTACATGATTGACGCATTGAAATCCCTTCGGATCCGTTTTGTTATGCATATCCCTGGGCTAGAAACAAGTAGAAGTCGACCGGGTAAACGATAGCCGACTTCAGAATTGGGCAAGGCTTGCTCACGGTCGTTTTTTTCAAACTTGGTCAATTTCGCTCGTTACACTCGCGTTTTTCATGGCATCTTCTCCTCAACAACCCGGCCTTGATGACCCTTCGCCGTCATTCTCTCAACCACCGAAAAGGTCCTCTTACACGTCCGCCATCTCCCCGTTAACCTCCCTCTACGGTCGCTTTGCCGAATGGCGCAAGTCATTGGACCTTCCAAACCCCGGCGCCGTCGAGAACTTGCAGAAGGAAGTCAAATGTATAGCCCATCACTACTTGTCCGCTCGTCCTTGACCCTAAACTCCCCCGGCAGTGACCCACCTGACAAACTTCATGTTTGATGGTGCTCGGGCGGACCTGTCCAAGAATCTCTCCGCCAACCCCGCGTTCCAAATATCACACTCCTTCAACCTTGGCTCTCAGGTTGCTGCGCCATCATATAATTTCGGTGCCGTATATGCGACAAACAGTGTAACGTGGCTTCTCTGCCAAGCTCTCAAATCAGCTGACGTAGTCTCTAGGTATTGTTGCAAGGAAGCGTGGATCACGAGGGTAACGTGAACGCGAGGATGAACCAAGGCTGGTCAGAGGCATGCATTACCAAGATGCAAGCGCAAGTAGGGCTTATCCGTCATCGTGTGGCCGTTTCCTCATTCGTTCCCGTCGCACTATAGCTCTCCCAACAGGTTGGGCATAGCATGTTACAGCTGGAACAAGACTATCAAGGCCGAGACTACTCTCTTAATGCCAAAGCTGTTAATCCGTCACCGACCGACCTCACTGGGATATACATTGGAAACTATTTCCAATCCGTCACGAAGAACCTGGCCCTTGGTTTCGAGACGCTATATCAACGACAGACACCAGAGTTGACGGAGTTCGCAACATCCTATCTCGCAAAGTATACGAGCACTAACAAGAACTGGATTGCTACCGCTCAATTACAACCCGCCGGCATTTTGCAAACGACATACTGGCAAAAGCTGAGCGAAAAGGTGGAGGTAGCAGCAGATCTTCAGGTGATCGCAGGGCCTCAGAGGAGAGATGCCATAGCGACTTTGGGTGCCAAGTACGACCTTCGAATGGCGACTTTTAGAGCGCAATTGGACTCTACTGGCAAAGTTTCGGCTCTGCTGGAACAACGCTTTGCCCCAACTTTCGCGTTCTTGGTCTCCGGCGAGATTGATCATTTCAAGGTGAATTCCTACGCTTTAGCCGTGACCACTGTTAACGATGTGATGTAGAATGCTGCCAAAGTTGGTGTCGGCGTGATGATCGAGAGCTCAAATTTGACGCCAGAAGAGATGGGGATGCCTCCACAGTCGTAGATACAAAATTGTTACCTCTAGACACATCTAAGTATGAGGACATTATTTCGGGCACCCCTTATCATTGACCATCTTTAGTGGTTAGCCACCGTGAGATGGACTAGGCAGCAGTCTCATGTGCGCTCTCTCACGAGACGCAACCATGACGCCTCTGCTGCAGGTTCGCGACGTCAGCTGCGCCAAGGACGAGAAACACACTATCTTCAGCAAACTCAACTTTGACGTCAACGAAGGTGATGTGGTCATCCTACAAGGGAAGAGCGGGTCGGGGTATGTTGGCTTGTACCTCCGGAAATGAAGTTCCTCTGACCCTCAAGTAGGAAAA
>JBBPLN010000337.1:0-23646 GCA_038089815.1 Sutorius eximius | reverse complement strand
CTCCTGGAACCCCACGACTGTATGATGTCGTCGACAAAAACCGGTGTGTAGCAGCGCTGAGAAGTGATTGAGTTGAACGCTGAGAATTCGATAAGACCCAATGATAGTACTCGACGCTGGGGACTCAACAGTATATGCCGTCGCGTTCCATCCGGACGGCAAGCACCTGTTGAGCGGGAGCGATAATGGTGTGCGGCGGTGGCGGTTTGAAGATGGCCGGCAAGTCGGAGAGCAATTGGTCGGAATAGAAGTGCAAGCCATTCGCATCTCGAGCAGTGGCAAATGGCTAGTCTGCGGGTCGATGGAGGGGGCAAGTGTATGGGACGGCGAGATGCAAGAAAAGGTCGTCGACGTGGAGGATGGAAAAGACGTGATTGCAGTCGACATTTCAGCAGATTCGACGAGAATTGCGACCGGGACCGGAGCCACGGTGAATGACAAGGAAGCAAGCATTTGGAACATTACTGGGGAAAGGCTTGTCGGTCCACTTCAACATGACAAGGTTGTCTTGGATGTCAAATTCTCTCCGGATGGCAACCGACTCGCCACTTGTTGGGAAAAAGGCATCCGTGTTTTCGACAGCCACGGTGGAGAGGAACTCATCGTCGTCAACATTACTGTATACACAAGCTGGCCAGGTATTCCATTTGCTTGGTCAAACGATGGCCAACAAATCTTCGCAGCAACGGATGACCACAAGATCCAGTCTTTTGCCGTTTCCACAGGGTCATTGCTTGCTGAATCACCGACACTCGATTACGCCGGTGGCTCTCTGGCTCTCGCAGCTAATGGAAAGTTCACTACTGCCATCGGCCGTGGTTCCATCTTGTCCCTGGATGTGTCGACTCTCGCCCAGATCGGCCCTACCATCACAGACAGCACAGATATATGCTCGTTTACCCTATCTCCAGATAGCAACTACCTGGCGACTGGACAGCGTGACGGAAAGATCACCGTGCGTGAACTCGGCCATATTCTTCCTGACTCATATGGTCCTTTCCATGTAAGCCAGATATAAACACCACACCGTCTCTATGTTGACTCCCCATGTTAGACATCTGCTGATAAAGAACAACCAGGCGACGGGCATACGATCTCGGTATGAACCTGTCGTTCCATCACCAAAATGAGTTGTGCTGACCTCTTCATTGTATATACGCTAGGACAGACCCGTGAAGTCAGGCACAGTCAAGTCTAGTGGCCACCAGGGAGACGGCGGTCATGATATCCTCGAGGTACTGGACCGGCTCCTTCCTGCTCTGAGTCTCTGACCGAGTTCTCACGATTGCACAGGTAGAGGTACCATCTGGTGCGCCGGGACCTCAATTCGATTACGGCTACGACGAGGTCGGTGATGACTGCATTATCCACTCGTCTGTATTGACGTTTCCAAAGTCCTCTGTCCATTCTCGCGAGGACGAGGTACTTCCAGACACATCCCGTGCTGCACGGATGGCGTACCTTCCCAAGTGGCCTCGCAACTTTCCAAAGGTCAAGCAATGGGTACAGACGAGGACGAAGAAGAGTAACAACGATCCGGCCGTGAACAAACCCGATCAAATTCCCATGAAATCACGACAACCTGCCGAGCATCGGTCTCGCCCGCGGACACCAGAAAGAGTCGAGGCGGTGAACGAAGGACCTTCGTGGATCGCAGAAGGCCGACGCAAGCGAGTAAGTGCTCCGTTTAACAGAAGGAAGTCCTGCACGTCTAACATCCATCTTAGCGGACCGTCGTGAGATATGTTGAACCTCGCAATGTTCGTTGTTTCTCCAGCTTTTATGCAGGGCCTTATTCTGCGTCACAGAAGAAACGATCAGGGAAGGTAGCTGCCACTAACGCTGCGAGCAAAAAAGCCTCCACTAGCGGGAAAGCATCTACTGATCCAAAGCAATCCAATCAAGTTTGTTTCATCTCCATTATTGTGTGCAAGGTTATGATAGTGCATTCCTGCTAGGTACAACATGTGGTTGATCCATCTCAACCTTCCGCCGAGGGGGTCCATCTCACGGTATGTACTAGTTTACCTGCGCTCGTGCTGGCCAACTCAGGTGGATCACACCAGCGAGAGGCAGACAAGGCTGTCCTCAGGTTCAAGTTTGCGATAGCATTTCCCACGTGGATGTGCTGTTGTGCGAGTGCCAGAGATCAGGCTCATTCATCTGGATGATCTAACTTGCGTTCGATATGTTGTCGATACTATACCGCACAGTGGACATGTGGAGGAGTACGTGTCGCGCACATTTATCATTTATTCGAGCTTGTATTGCATACCTAGAAGATATTAACCAAGACGAGATGTCGTGTGCTGGGGAGAGAAGCCATCCATCTGAGTGATCCAACTTGATTTGGATTTCGTGTAGATATCATGCTGCGTCGTGGACTCGTGGATGAGTTGTGTCGCACACGCGTGCCGTTGATTCGAGGTACTGCTACTTAGAGGATGTTCATTAACATGCTGAGGGAGGATGGACTAGTCGCTGTCGAATATATATACTGACTGCTTGTTACTCTGATCATCCAGCAGTTACCCCAGTCGATGGGCTCTTCACATGTCCCTCTCCGGAGACGATACCGATGCATTAGGAGACATGTTCCAATCCATTTAGAACCCTTTTGTTGGATACCACATTCTATCACACCCGCTGGTACTTTGAATGACGGCACACAATCAACTATCGTATCAGATCACAACCTGCACGATGTGGGAAGTAGCAGGCGCATTCGTACCCTGTATGGTGCACACATCGCATAGGTAAGTGAGGCGTACTGTGCTGGGTCAAACCCCTTCAACCGCATAAATCCACGACGCCGGAAAGCCGAGCACTAGCTTTGCGGCACCAGAGGGGCCGGTATCTATATTCCCCGGCAGGCTCAATGGAGGCTGCACAAAATCCAGGGTGACCCCATCTCGCTAAACCTTGGACAACGGCGACATCCTTAGCCATCACCCTCTTTATCTGAGCCAGGCCGGCCAGCGACAGGCAATAACACGGGTTTACTCGTATCTGTACCCATAGCGGGTCTACCTGTGGGGATAGCTGCGTTATGCTGCGAGTAGAGCATGAGTGCTCGAACACGAGCGACGTGGTTCACGTTCACTTTCGCGTCTGAGTCGACACGACGATACACGTCGATCGCGTTCTTTATGGTTGGCATGTTGTTGTCCAGTTTTAGTCAGAGGGTGCAGGAGAGGGTGTGCATGAAGGCAAGAGGGCGAGGTTGAGGCAGTGACCCAACAATGACATAGCGGGCCCTGCGCATCGAATTTGAGTGTATGGCCGTAGATTGGGCATGTTAGAGTACATGGATAGCATAAAGTCACGAGAAGGAGTTGCAACTGACCCGAAACCGGAAATCGACACGTCGCGGATGTCGATGATTCGCCATCCGCGTCTAGGCCGAACTCAACTCAAGGTTCATGAATATTCAAAGGACCATTTAATTGGGGGACATCGCAACGTTTACGAATCTGTATGCAGTGTAAGCATGTGTTGTATCGGGTCTGTGATGCATACCTGCAGGCGTAGAGCACGGTGGGTCTGCTTTTCATAATTTCGTAGGCGGAGTGACGCAACCATGTGTTTCTCGACGCAGCCAGATCGACGACGCTTTCCGTAGTTTCGACTACAAGGAACTTGACCAGATCATATAGAGGTAATATTTCTCCCGACCCGTTTCGGAAGGGCTTGGGTACGGGATCCTTGAACATTCGATGGCAATCACCCGTACTCTGTTCCTATGCACTATACGAGATAATCGTCGCTCGCACGGCTAAGTGGGGCATGTAGTCGAGGCTATACCATACATATCTGGTGTCGACTCAACAATCAATATTGACGAGCCACGAACATGAATGGAACTGCTCGAGCCCGGGTGACACGTACTTGAATAACATCTACCCAGGTCCATTGTCTATTACAGCGAACCCCCAAATACAAAATCCATTTGATGGGAGTGCGGGTGCGATGTGGTGCGACGGATCCGGTTGGCGCCTTTAATCAACTTCCGCGTTGCTGGGAACATTCTGCTCGAGTAATCCACGGTCTAGTGCGGACTGCATACTCACCGTGAACGGAGTCCTGCAGATGTGAGAACTCGCAAGTCCCGGGTAACCCTACCCTCGGCAAGGAACAATTTCGTCAGCAATGACTGTTTTCCTGAGAGCGATCTGAGTGAGAATAAACGCCAAAGACACAGGGCGCTCAGAACCCATATCGAGAACAAAAAAACGTGTTTGAGCCGACCTTGCGCACCACGAGCGAACCAAAACACTCCCAACTCGACCTGTCACTCTTGGAGCCCCCACGACTGTGTATGATGTCGTCAACAAAAACCGGTGTGTAGCTGTGCTGAGGAATGATGGAGTCGAGTACTGAGAATTTAGCAAGACCCAACAATAGTAGTCAGCACTGGTCACTCTGGGGTGGTATACACAATGGCATTCCATCCAGACAGCAAGCACCTCTTGAGCGGGAGCTTTGATGGTATGCGGCGGTGGCAGTTCGAAGATGGCCAGCAAGTCGGAGAGCAATTGGGAATAGAAGCGCAAGCCATTCGCATCTCGAGCAATGGCGAATGGCTAGTCTGCGGGACGCGGAAGGGGGCAAGTGTCTGGGATGGTGAGATGCGGGAAAAGGTCATCGACATAGAGAATGGAAAAAACGTGATTGCAGTCGATATCTCTACAGATTCGACGAGAATTGCGACTGGGACTGGATCGGACGATAACAAAGCAAGCATTTGGAGTATTACCGGGGAAAGACTCGTCGGTCCACTTCGACATAACGACGGTGTCTTGGATATCAAGTTCTCTCCGGATGGCAACCAAGTCGCCACTTGCTGGGAAAGGGGAATCCGTGTTTTCGACAGCCACAGTGGAGAGGAACTCATCGTCATCAACATTACTGTATACACAGGCTGGCCAGGTATTCCGTTTGCTTGGTCAAACGATGGCCAACAAATCTTCGCAGCAACGGATGACCACAAGATCCAGTCTTTTGCCGTTTCCACAGGGTCATTGCTCGCGGAATCACCAACCTTCGATAACATCAACTCCATGATTCTCGCAAGTAATGGCAAGTTCACTACTGCCATTGCCAAGGTTTCCATCTTGTTCCTGGACACGTCGACTCTCGCCCAGATCGTCCCTACCATCACAGACAGCGCACGTCTGTATTCATTTGCCCTATCCCCAGATAGTAACTACCTGGCGACTGGACAGTATGACGGAAAGATCACCGTGCGTGAACTCGGCCATATTCTTCCTGACTCATATGGTCCTTTCCACGTAAGCCAGATATAAACACAACACTATCTCATATGTTGACACCTCATATTAGACATCTATTGCTGACGAGGAACAACCAGACAAAGGGCCTACGACATTGGTATGACCCTGTCGTTCCATCGCCAAAATGAGCTGACCTCTTCATTGTGTATACACCAGGAACGAACTGGAAAGTCTGGCCCGGTCGAGTCTAGTGGCCGCCGTGGAGACGGAAATCGTGATGTCCTCGAGGTATTAGTCTGGCCTCTTCCTGCTCCAACAGAGTTTTCACAATCGTGCAGGTGGAGGTACCATCTGGTGCGCCGGGACCTCAATTTGATTATGGCTACGACGAGGTCGGTGATGACCGTATTATCCTGTTCTCTGTGTTGACATTTCCAAAGTCTGCTGTCCATTCTCGCGAGGATGAAGACGAGGTGCTTCCAGAGACATCCCGTGCTGCGCAAAATACGTACCTTCCCAAGTTGCCTCGCAACTTTCCAAACATCAGAGAGTGGGTACGGACAGGCATCAAGAATCGTAACAAGGACCCAGCATCACACAAACCTGATCAAATTCCCATGAAATCGCGACAACCTGCCGAGCATCGGTCTCGCCCGCGGACACCAGAAAGAATCGAGGCAGCAAACGAAGGGCCCTCGTGGATCGTGGAAGGGCGACGCAAGCGAGTAAGTGCTCCGTTTAACAGAGAAGGAAGTCCTGTGCGTCTAACATCCATCTTAGCGGACCGTCGTGAGATATGTTGAACCTCGCAATGTTCGTTGTTTCTCCAGCTTTTATGCAGGGTCTTATTTGGCGCTGCAGAAGAAAAAGGTAGCTGCCACCGGTGCTGCGAGAAAAACTAGCGGAAAAGCCCCCGCAGATCCAAAGCAATCCGATCAAGCGTGTTTCTTCCCCTGCTATCATGTATCCTGTTGTGACGACTTTCTCTTAGGCACAGCAAGCGAACGATCCACCTCATCCCTCTACCGAGGGGATTCGTCTTAAGGTGTGTATGACCTCTTAATGCTCATGCTGTGGGACTCACAGGCTATCACATTAGCGGGAATCAGGAAAAGCTGTCCTGAGGTTCGCGGTAGCATTTCCTACATGGATGTGTTGTTGCACAGCAGCTGAGGAGACGAACCCACCCAGGTGATCTGATCCAGTTTGGGTAGATTTTTGCCAAGTTTTGAGCATGTAGATCAGTTCGCGTCGACCCGCAGTAGCGTACGCCTCATAATTATCATGACTGAACTTGCACGAACTAGATGTTTACTCGATGGCTTGTTTAATCATTCTCCTTGCAAGTAGCGATTGCCTAGTAGACAATCGAGCATACGGATACCCTCATCCACAGATCTCTCTACACATAACCGCTGGTCCGCATGCAAGTGGTGCATTCCAGGCTTCATTATCTGATCACACTCTGCATGAAGTCAAGCTTGGCCGCCAACGAACGTGGTTGTAGGTACCCTCGTTTTTCTCGGTAGATCCAAGTCTTTAATACCACTTCGTCTTACCAACCTCGTTCACTGTGCCTTCCCAGACGCAGCCTTGCGCACGCTCCGCGAAGCGAGAGCGAGATAACTGAGGATATCACCACCAAGGCGCCACGCAATCATGCTCGGGAACACGAGCCAGAGTCTATCACGGAATCGCCACGGGAGATTGCACGATCAGCGTCAGATAGAACAAGGGATAACATACGAAGGAAATGAACGAGTCGTATCAGCACAGGATCGCAAGCAGCAATCAAAACTAGGTACATACCCGTTCGGTAGCACCCAGAGAAGCAACAAGGTGACCCATGCGTTATGCCCGATTGCGCAACCACCACAGTAGTACTCTTGTAGCCAGTACAACACCGTCTTGGAAAGCGTCATAAGCACAGCAGAGAACCCGACGAGCGGCGCGCCAGGCCAGCTGGATACGTATGCGAGGTAGAGATACCCCAGGTTCAGCGTCGTCTCCACCAAGTTGAGAAGAGCTTTGGAAACATGAGCAGGCATAAAATGGACAGTGAAAACGCCTACATTGTGCGTTGGTGAACCCACTGTTTTCTTCGAGGGCCTTTACCCCATATACCTATCACATAATGTTGGAGCAATGAACGGTTCCGGCGCCAGAAGGCGGACTCACGTAATCGATCTCCTGGTACAATCCATATGGCTTCCAAATCCAATGGAGATCTCCCCCGACCATCGAGCGCGGCCTGAGCGTTTCTCAGGTTAGTGGGATGCCGCCCGGAAAAGACAGGACGAGACGAACCTCATGAAACAATACGTCGCGTCCCAAAGGATGACAGGTGCGGTTACGAGGAACCAGAGGGTGATCCAGGTATAGGTCTTCACCGCCATATTTTCTAGCACGAAGAAAGGCGAAGAAAGGCAGAAAGAAAGAAGGTGGGCAAGGGAGCCTGAAGTGTTAGCAAGCGGCAGGGACCGACCGTGGGGTCGGATGATTCCCCCAAAACGGAAATGCACGTACCACATGATTCGATCCCGCGTGCCTCGACGTGGCGCGTGAATGAGCTTGCGGCGAGAACCGAGAGAGAGGTGACTTGCACGCTATTCTCGTGCTCGTACGTCGAAAAGACGTTCCCGTTGTACGTTTCAATATGATCGTCGTTTGACCTGTCACCATCACTGACAGTGATAGGTGGGCGCGTCGGTGTGTCAACGGGTCCAAATCTGGACGGTGTGGCGCGGACGAGCGTGCCTTGGACAGGGAGGGCTTCCCATTTAGCGACGTGAGCAGCGGAAAAGATGGGTGCAAACGGGAGCTTGGACATGAAGAAAGATGAGTCTTGGTTGTCCTCGCCACTCACCTAGAGCGACATTGGCCCTGTGGACAATAGACATGCCGCTGCAGCGTGGCTTCGCCGTCGCCCGAGGCACGCTTACCCACGTCCAGGAACGCCGAAGGTTGCGAGAACAAGCGATACCTTGGCAACTTGAAGACTCGGATGGGGCCCAGGACATGCCTGTTTAGCTGATCTGAGTCTAGCAAGAGCCTGGCAGTTGCCAACTAGAATGAAGTTGGTTTCTGCATCATGGGAAAGCGGGAGAGAACGTTCCTGGGCGCTCACAACTTGCAGATACCAATCTTTGGAATCCAATGGTATTGTGCGTCTTCTGTATCCCTTCTCGAGTTTTTGCAAACCGACTGTACGAGAACATGGTTCATGATCAACGGCAATGAGTTTGAAGTTTCCTGTGCAGTTCCCAAAACGACACGAGCACGCGAGTCGGACTCTGGACGGCCATAAAATTGTGTCGGTACAAAGTACAGTCTACCGTTTTTGCGGGTCGATAACGTTCCTTCACAATAGCATATACGACGAAAATAAAAAATAGGAAAAAGCGACAAGCGCTCAGTGTGCACGCAAACTGGCCAATCTTATCACCCCTAGCGTAGCCACGACACCCAATGAAAAAGCTACGAGGAGCTTGCTGTCGAAATTCTTCAAGCTGACCGATGACGGCGCAGCGGGTGCAACCAGTTCACTCTCGACCTTCGGACGTGGTGCGTTGCGATCATAGGAACTCTTGATAAGGAGTGTCGTGTCGTGCGCTTGCATCAAAGCAGGCAGACCATCCAGGCTAAGCGTGTTTTCGGCGGTCCACCACGCCTTGATCCCGTTCGGCGCCTTTTCTGAGGGAGAGACCTCTGCCTGCACTTGCTCGAGCTTATCACAGTACCGCTCGAGTTGGGAGCGCTGTCCCATGAACTTGTATTGAGGAATGCCGAAGCCACAGGACTAGGCAGGTTCGGAGTAAGGGTTAACAACGCGTGCGCGGGGACGAGAGCAGGTGCTGACCGTAGCAACCTTGTGCACATCGATGACGATCGCTGCGCGCGAGCCTGCCTTGCGTGTCTCTGGAGGGATGAGAGCATTATATTCTGACGTGCCAAACTCGTGCACAGCACCTGCATCGCGTCGTTCGAGGTGGTCCGTCATCAGCACATGTTAGAGGTGCACGTACCTGTTCCCCACATTCTCAGGATTCGCGGTGCACCCTCAAAAGCATGGAACATGATCGTAATCCTAGCGTTTCCAGGCTCGCGCATGTGCGCGATGGTCTCGACACCTGGTGCGCAAGGCTGCGTCAATCACAAGCAGGAAGGGTGTTTAGACGGATGGGAAGACTCACCGCTACCGGTCATGTCCTCGTACCAGACGCGATTATTGTTCACGATGTGAAAGCTCTCGATGCATCCCTTGGGCGAGAGGTTCACGTGCCCGTTGAGCGCGGCGGTCGCGACCCAGAACATCTTCTGCCTTGCGATCCATTCGAGGTGTTTGTCGGGGATCTCGTCGTAGAAGATGCCCATTTTGTGGGAAGAGATAAGGAGAGAAAACGGTGGTATCTATGGCATGGGATTCAACTCGTAAGCGATGTATGGTCTTGTATGTCGGGTACCAATTGGTGGCCGATATCAGTCACACGCGTACTTACTTGTGGGTTTCACCAGGTTCAAGAAACTATATCCAATATTGGTATTATCCATGGTCACCATAGCTATTCAAGTCGATCTGAGGGCGTAGTCATCCGAGTGACCATAATCTTGCAACGTTGGTTTTCCGACCAGTCAAGTTGGTGATGCGTCGATTATAAACATCCAGTCGTCGTGGGGACGTGCCAACCCTACAAGACACGTTGTGTTACCTCCCTCAAATCGTGTGCTGTTGATTCACTAGAGTTGTGAGCGGATCGTTGATCTCCATCGACAAATAAGCGAGGAGGGGATGTGGTTGAACCTCAGAGCTCCGGAAGGATGCGCAAGGATTTTCACTGCTGGGCCCTGATCTAGAGGAACTTGAAATGCGGTTATACTATAATTGAATGCCTTCCCCCCTACATCGATCATCGTCAAGTTTCGGCGGCTTCTGCGAGTGTAAAAGTGTAAAAGACGTTGCATGAAGTAGAGCAGACCCGAAGGTCGCTTTTTGCAAAACGTTGTGGGTCTTGTACGATGCTACGAAACGGGTACGGCCACACATTCGTCTCCAATGCGAACTGACCTTACCAGCACCTACTAGGACGACGGAAGCCCCGTCTCGGTCTTTGAATACGATTTCGTGAACCCGCTCGCCAAGAATGCGTTGCGGAAACTACGCACTATTCGACATCCCGACGTTCTCAAATTCATGGATGTCGTCGAGTCGGGCACTGTAATTCATGACGGAGCGTGTCCGCCCGTTGTCGGCTGCGTTGCAAGCGTGGGCGTCCAAAAGCCAGCAGGAGCGGCAGGATTGGGTTTGCATCGGATATCGGTACATAGCGTTCTGTTATGATGCTCACGACTAGGTTGCGCTCGCGTTCATCAACGACTCCGTTGGATCGACCCATGGTTGTGTTGGACCAAACGCGATGTTCATTTCATCTTCCGGGGAGTGGAAACTAGGCGATTTTGAAGTGCTAAGCAATCCCAAAGACAATCCAGTTCTCTATGTAAGATTGCGTCTTCTCGTCCACTCTGATGTTAAATTTGATCTAGGCAGTGGGCGGTGAGCTGTGCACCACCCGAGGTCAAGGAAAGCGGCTGGTCGACATTGAAGGGGTGAGTTTATTGTTTCGTGCTTGATGACTCCACTGATCGTGGGCGCAGCGGTCCTACGTCCGTTGCAGACAGTTATGCCCTCGGTCTACTGCTGCATTCCGTTTCAATCCTACCCATCCCCCTCTGGAGACCGCAGACCCCCCGCATCCGCCTCCTCGACCCTCATCTCGCGGCGCTATTCCACTTTCGGGGTTCCCTTCATTTAAGAAACTCCTCAACCCGAATCCGAAAGGCCGCATGACGCCGAAAACGTTCCTGGACATCGGCATGGCGGAGACGGCTGGCAGAAGGTTCGGGATTCTTTTCGGGCAATCGGTTAGTGAGGGTATGCGCCGGTCTAGATAACTTCAGCTTAAGCGGCGAAGGGGAGAAAGCCACGCTTCTTCGGTACGTGGACACCACATGTCGGGCCCAGAGAGCCTGACGATTGAATGTATCCTCGTTCCCTCCCGAATTTGCCTCGTTCCGCATCCTTCCTTCTCTCGTGACTGCGCTCGAATACGGAGGCGCACCCGTTTAGAGTTTGGAAAGAATGTTTCGCAGGACGAATTTATGAATATATATATAATCCTCGGACCACTGATCAGACTCTTCGCAAGCCCGGATCGGGGTACACGAATGGCACTACTCGATAACATCTCCCACTATGCGGATAATCTGGACAAGAAAGCCGTCATGGATAAAATCTGGCCCAATCTTGTACGCGAATCTTTACTCTTAAGTTTTCCCTTTGTTTTAATCCGGATGGGCTAGCAATTTTACAGATACGGTTCCCGTCATTCGCGAAGCGACAATACGTGCGATTGTCCTTCTTTCACCAAAGGTTTGTTTTTCAACGATGTCCTTTCTCCCATGCGATGACCCCTGCGAATTTAGCTCAGTGACCGTATTCTTAACAACGACCTTCTCCGGCATCTCGCGCGCCTTCAAAGCGACCCCGAGGCATCCATAAGAACGAATACGTGCATTCTTATCGGACGGTCCATTTGTACATGCACGGGTGGCAGCCTTGATGGCTTTTATGGCGACCGACGGGTGTTTCAACGTTGAAGATGTAGCAGCCAAGGTTATTCCGAACGTCGTAGGAGCTACGCTCGATAAAGAGAAGTAAGGGTCATAGTTCGCCGTTGTGTTGTTCTGACTGTCGTCCAGAATTGTGAGGATCAGGCTTTCAAGGCGATCGAGCTATTCATGAAGCGATTGGAAACGCACGCAGCATTCATGGTAACGTTTCCTTTCCTTCCTCTCCGGCCTTCAAGCTCATTATTGTCACCTATCGGTGAAGCCCGAAACCGCACTGGTGGAGGGCGAAGGGAGCGCGGATGCACCCCTGTCAATCCTAGGAGGTTTCACACAAGCGAGTCTTGTCAACTCGGCCACAGGCGCCGCTGGGGCGTTTGCTGGATGGGCTATGTCGTCTCTCGGAAGAAAGGTAATTTATGTCCCTTCCCTTTCTCACGAAAATCCGTTTTCATAGCTTGCCCCGAGTGATTTGCAGAGCACCATCGCAAGTACCACTGATCCGTGTACCTCGATACCACATACCGAGAAGGACACTGTACCTGTTGGCGCTGGCGCAGATATCCAATCACGAACATCAACCGCTTTGCGCAACCGAAGGGTCTTCAACTGGATGGAAACAAGACGAGCGCGAAAACGGTTGCCTTACAGCTCGCTGATCAGGTTGTGGCTGAGGAAGGCGGAAATAACGTCTGGGGCAACGATGATTTGATAGACGTGAACGCCGACGAGAGTGATTGGAGTGAGTCTCGCGTTTATTTGAGCATACGCTATATTCATATTCCCGTACATTTTAAGCTGCATTCGAGAGTGCACCTGTCGCCATGGGGTGGAAGTTTACCTCAGCCGCCGACCTTGGATTTGGTGTCTCATGTCCAAGCTCCCCAAGAGGTACGTCGGCCCATGTCTTCGTGCGCTGACGCGTTTTCATGTCAAACCTTGTCCAGGCGAGGATGAATGGGGCGCCATGGATGTTCTATCGAGCCCAACGAACTTGGCCACGTCCACCTTGTGGGCTTCACCCCAACCCCATTCCCGCGCGCTGGCACCCCAACTTCAAACTCACATGCAAGCACGAAGGTCCAGCGGCATGTCTAACAAACAAACCGCTGGTTCGCCCACATCTAGCTCTCGACCTACCCCGATATCGTCTCCGCCACCTCTCCCGGCAGAAACAGAACCCGCAAAGTCGACTGTGGGCATGTCCAAGGAAGAAAAAGCGAGCGAAATGGCGAGGCGAAAGAGGAGCGTCGTCTGGTACGTGCCTTTCTTCGAACATCCAACTAACAGTAGTGATAGGCTGGTGTTTTGTGCCTGTAGCGCATCGAAAAGCTGAAAGAAAAGAAAAAGAAGGTAGAAAGTGTAGTGAGATGGTCCTTTCCTGGTTACCGCTGCTCCCGATGATAGGCTGGGTGTTATGTATAGGCCATGTATTTTTGTCAGCCTTGCAACCACCAGTTTCACATCGAGCACCCGGGAATACAACAGTGGAGATTCGGAGTTCCATCGGACGCTGAACCAATGTAGGAAACTTGACCAAGCTGATCAGTTGGATTCGATGCACTTATACCCCCCCGACAACCTCTTCATGCGCTAGAGCTATTGCATTCGGGTCCATGCTGAAATGAATCAACCGAGTGACATCTAGACATCATGCTCGCACCTTCACCCGTTCTCATTTAGAGTATTCAGTCAATTGCATCTTAAATTGTGATGTGAATGTTTTTGCTAAGATGCATGAGCAAAATAAGTCAGGCAAAGGGATAAGTAGGCATGCAAAACAGTGAAGAAGAAATAGTCGGTGCACAGGAGAATTGAACGTGCAGATATCGGAGAGCCCGAATGTTTGCAGAACATGCAAGATGCATTTGGTTGGGAAAACGCCCTTGAAAGACTCGATGTGGTTCAATGAAGAGCAGAGTCAGCGCACCTCAACGGACGGCGAGGACTTACCTGCCGAACCCCCAGACCCTCCACCACCACTTACCAGCCCATACGAACTATCCGCATGCGAGAACGAGCCCCTACCACGACCAGGATGTTAGGGTGAGGCCGAAAAGGCCGCAGTACGCGCTGGAACACGAGCGCAAACAGTCAGGACGAACGGAGGAGTCGAGCCAGACAAGCCGACCGCGAGACGCCATAGAAACCATACGGACCAGCACAACAGCGAAACGGACGCGCTGTGTCGAAAGAAAGGCCGAGTAGGGCGAGAGGGCGAGTTGGACGATCCGGAAGGCGTCAAGGCCGATTCATGGCACGAAAACGATGCGAATCGGATCGATACGACTGGGATACGAGGTGGAATGGGTGGCGCAACGAGCGGCGCACGCTGCGACTCGAAACGAGTCGGAACGCAGCTGCTGGCTGTACACAAGTCGAGTCAGGCCCGATGACCCGAAACACGAATGGGCAACGTACCTAGGCCGTCCCAGCCACTCCCCAGACACCACAGAAGGCCTATAGAGGCCGCTAACCCGCCACGTCGACGTGGAAAGCTGAAATCGCAATCTAGCAGTGTGACACGAGTGTGACTGAAGCTCGGGCGGTTCAGAAAGTCCAACTCACGGACTTGGGTTCAAACTGCTTCATTACATGGCCGCGACTGCACGAGTCTCAGTAATGTTTGCCGAGAAAACATCTTCCGAACGGAAGTGGATCCATTCCCTGACCTTTCCACTCAACACCCTCAACACACTTCAGTTTACACATCATCCCTACAAATGGATTCGTTACGCCACCAGTGTCGTTGTAGGTGCACACGGTGACCTTTCGTTCAGTTCAGGCTCACCATACATCGTTGTTAACTATGACCACAACCTCCCATCCGAGTCCATTGATCTGTTCTACCACATCAGCGACACCGAGAGGGACAAGATGTTTCCAATCGATCCTGACATAGGCCACACAAACGTCACTTCCAGTGCACCCTCACCTCGGAGGGCTCTATTCCATGATGACGTTGCAGCACGGGATGGTACCTGTGTTGTGACAGGTGCTGTGGCATCTGATTGTGAAGCTGCACATGTTGTAGCCCATAGCAAAGGGGATGAGGTATGGTGCACACCCTCAGTCTAAACCTGATTTCATTTGTTCTGGCAGTACATAAAACTCTATACTAAAAATCGCAGCCGAGATCCTGATGGGAATGACCGTGTGATGGAGATTGACAGCACCCGGAACGGTCTTCTTCTTCACCCCATGACTCATAGAAACCTTGGTTTACATGTTGCATTCCTAACGGTGTGTCGTGCGATCACATTGCTTGGTGAGTCAGTCTGATGGTGCCTGGTAGACACCTAATTTTACAATGAACACGGCGGATATCGACCCTACTGCATCACCGACAGATAAGCGGTGCACAGCCCATCTCTTTGCTCCTGACCATCCAATGAAACTTGGAGATTCCGCATTTCGCTCAGGATGTCAGGTTCGGATGCCTGATACCACCGAGAACTGGCCACCGGATATTCTCTTTGACGCCGTTTATGCTGAGGTCATACTCCTTTATTTCGCCACTCAGTCACTGTGGAACAAACTCAATAAGTGGGGCTCTACCTTTTACTCCGAGTCTACCAATTCAGCAGAATCGAGTCACGAGAAAATCGATGATGTCCCAAGACTCCCAACTGCCAAGGCCCAGAAGACAAAGGAACAAAACAAGGCCCGTGACCAACAAGCCACTAAGCATGCAGGCGAATGCCTTGACTTGCTCATGCTGATGCCATATATCGTGCAGCAGCCGGACAAGCTGCAGGCTGTTTGGAGAGAAGCTGCGGAGAAGAGGGCCGAGACGGAGCAGCGCCACTTGGCAGACAAGGTCGTGGGCTGGGCAAAGGATGTTGCAGATGCACGTCCATGAACTGTACATCATTCAAGACCTATCGTACATACCTTGTGATATTTTCTTGTCCAATTCACTCGTACCATACTCCATCATTACAGCATACGCAGATATACAGATCAAAACTTTCGTTGGAACCCAGCTACTTTAGGCGATCGTCTCCCACTCAATCTCTTGCCTCAAAGCACCCCTTAGCACTAACTCGGGCGAATAAACCTTGAAACTAGCGGCCATCAAATTGCCTTGTCCTCTTAACACGATGTGATGTATCGGCTCGGCTTCGAGATAGAATCCGCACTGTTGGCATTGTCGAATTTGGCGTCACATAAAATGACATTGGCGTATGGTTGGCGAACTTTACCACCAGCCGTGGATTCAACTCTTGCCAAATTATTAGAAATGTCGCGCATACCTGTCCCGACGCACTCGTCCGCTTCAACCAGGTCCGTCGACCGTCCCGCATCTCCAATCCCATCCAAACCCGCCATGTCCCACTCGAATATCTCCCTCGCGTCATCCATCTGTGAGACCAATCCAAGCACGACGAGGTTCGTCTCACTTGACTTCTTTTTTTTTCCCGTCTACTAATACCGCCCAAGGCAATCCGCAAGAAAATCGAGTCCGAGCTCACCCAAAACCGCACCATTTTGACCACCTTCCAGCCCGGTCGCAGCAAACGTCCCATTAAGCCCGTATTAGCCAAGGGAACCGTCGCAGTACTCAAGCCCAGTCCCGCCCCCACCATCCCGGAGAACATCATCGCCGCCGAGGCAAGCCAGCTATGTATTCCCAAGCGTGCTGGCTGTGTTCCTGTCGTTGACGATGACGAGGGCCTCAGCGGCATATTCACCGCCAGACGAAAAAGCGCCTTCCGCCGAACACAGTTCAAGCCCACCCTCGGGCGTCAGATCCCTCGATCGCATTCAAATCCTCGAACAGGAGCTATCCCAGGCGCAAAGCGACTTGTCCGATTACCGAAGACTCGTCGCTCAACATCTCCAGCCTCACTGAGATCATAAACGAGCCTGGCCCATCGACCAGCGAGGCCCTCCGGGATGACGATACGCATTACTTTCACAGCTACGGATACAATGGTATGTGTCATTTCTTCAAAGGGCTTTCGAGATTGACGATTGCTTTACACCCCAGATAGTATCCACGCCATAATGATCCTGGATAAAGTCAGAACATCCTCATATGCTTCGTTTATCCTCACAAACCCCATCATGTTCCGTGACACCATCCGTCGTCACGGTCTTCATCCTCGCCGGTAACCTCAGCGTGATACACGGCAAAGTGGAGGGAATCAGTCTACTAGGCATCGGCTACGTCGACATCATCTAACCCCAAACGCCACCGGCAGGTGGTGGAGTGCGTGTTCTAACTCGTCATATACATTTGGACCGACGCAGCAGCAGAGTTGGACCTCCATCGTCGGATACGACTGGTCAATTTCATCCGGAAACACGCAAGATCGATCGTACTCTTGTTTGCGTCCAAGATATTCACATCCTTTTCGCGCAGAAGTAGACTCCGACCGATGTTGGCAATCTGACAGGGGCCGAATCATTCTTTGCGTCTGATGACTACCTTATCCCCCTTATTGAGGATGACTCTCTGCTCCGTATGTCGCTTCTCCTCCATTGTCGGTGCCGCTCTAAAAGTAACCCGTATAGAACTTGATATTGACGACATCTGGTCCGACAATGATGAAAACGTGCCTTCGTCGATGCTGACCCTCGTCGACATCCATCCCGTACTGCCCACCCTTCTTCCCCGCGCCGATGTCGTGCATCTTGGCATCCCCGGCCTTGTACAGATTCACATTCGCCCTCAACTCGGGATCTTCCAAATCCCTCAAGAACAATCCATAATCTTCCTCCACCTTCCTTTGGTCCTGCCCGCCCATCCACCCATCCACTCAACGACACCCCTGCCACCACCCGTCTCCCCGTTTTCCCCCTCCTCCTTGGCAATGCTCCGCAGCTTCCACGCCCGCGTGCGTGCCTTCTTCCGCCGATTCGGATACCCCTTATTGATGAGGATCATGTCTGGGATGTGGTCCGTGGGCAGCGTCGCGTAGTAGTCTGAGTTGAAATTGAATGTGGTGAGGTAGTACCCCATCACGGTGTCCCCCGGCTGCAAGATCCCCCCGAGGTGCGTCCGTGTGTGCAATGTCTGGCTTGTCCCCCCTGCGGACTCATGGCCCATGTGCGCATCGTTGTCGCCGCGTCCCTTCGAGCTCCGGAAGGCACCTGCGAGCGCGACCTGGGCGTCCGCGAGCACCCAACGACCCCAGTGCGTCCCGACGGGTTCAACGTCCAACGCCGTAAACTCGACGAGATCGGTGATGCCAGCCAAAGAGGAAAAGGGAGTGTGCAAATAGACTTGTACGCTCATGTCGACCGCTTGAAGTGTGTTCACGTCCAACAGCTGGAGCGACGAGCCTACACGCGTGCATATCGTCAACGGAGAGATATTAGAGAGCGAGCGCGCTTGCTTGAGGGGGATGCAGACGAGGTCGTCCTTGCAGATCGGGGCGATTTCGACGGGGTACGTGAATTCGTAGTTGGCTGTATTTGAGTGGGTGTCAGTCGATGGCAACTGTTCGGATCCCTTGGATCTGCATCAGTCGAGTGCTGTAAGAATTCCCCTTGGAATCCTGAAAGAGGCATGACTGACTGCACTGGTACGACCCCGCTGACTGTAGAAGTCCAGCCCGTTGTTATCACGTGATTTTACGACCAAACGCTTTTTTCTTTGCCGAGCTTTTAGGCTCTTGCTTTCCAACACCATCCCCTTCCCCTTCCTCGACCCCACACCGCAGCCCAAACCGTCGAGCCGAACCGTGGCACGTACTGGCAAGGGTCTGCATCTTTGGGTCCAACCATCTCCTCGCACATGTGCTGCAACGCCCAAACCGTCCAGCCGAACCGGTGAGGACCTGCACCTTTGTGTCGAACGGTGTCCATCACTTCCTCCATACCTTGGGCACAACAGCCTCGACGCCACTCAACGATCGCTTCCTCCTCCCGCCCTCCTCACGACGCTGACGGCCCACATGAGTTGCCCACGCTGCTCTGTTGAAAACTTTGCTCTACTGCAGGCTGCTTTTGAAGGCAGCGCTTCTGCGGTCCGAGACGCCCTCAATGCTGGCGCCGCCACCAATGCCTCAGATACATCCGGTCGCACCGTCCTCATGTATGCGCTCACTGCCAACGTGTATGCCCAACGTCCGCATTCACGCACTCTCGCCGTCCGCCGCAACGACCTCAACAAGGTGTCCTTTCATGCCCCTGGCATCGTACAACACCAAAGGAGTCTTGTTCACCCGTTTTTCCATGGGTTTTTCCGTCTTTTTTCGCCTTTTCACCCACCCCAACGGTCCTGCATCAAGACCTAAAAAGTCGCAAACACTCGATGTTCATCCCCGAAAAGACCCTCACGACCCCGCGATTCGCGTTACTTGAACCCTCTTTCCCCTTATAATACATTTTTCCACTGCTCGATTCAAGCGCGCGCCTGGTTTCTATCACTGCTAGCCATGCTTGGTCACCAGTCCGCGTACTCAGCAGCCCTCATCCGCAAGGTCAAGGAGGTCCAGTTTGGTATCCTTTCTCCAGAGGGAATCGTGCGAGCCATTTCTCTATCCATTTTTACACAGGGCTTAGCTAATTATCCTCCTGTCGTACAGAAAGCCTATTCCGTCGCCAAGATCGAGCATCCAGAGGTCATGGATGAGGCTACCTAAGCTCGGAGGCTTGATGGATCCTCGCATGAGCACTATCGACAGAAACTTCAAGCGTCAGACCTGTGGAGAGGGTATGTCCGAGTGTCCAGGCCACCTCAGCCACGTCGAGTTAGCCAGGCCGGTCTTGCATCCAGGTTCGTCCTCTCCCTTCTCCTTACTTAAACCAGGCTAATTTTCATGCCTCACAAAGGCTTTGTTGTCAAATCTTCCACATTGATCGGCGGAAACCCAATGACCTCGAGCCTACATACATCGTCGATGCCGTGCATCAACTCATCGAGCGACTCGTCGCCATTCCTGGGGAAGACCCGCTGAGCAAGGAGGTGCAAGTCAACGCCTCGAATTCGGGTGGGTTCTGGGAGAAATTGAGGCCAAGTTCAACCAACCCCTCGTGAACCCTGGCGAAATGTGCAGCACGCTCGCTGCGCAGTCAATGGGAGAACCGGCCACCCAGATGACGTTGAATACGTTGGTGTCTCCAGTAAAAATGTGACCCCTGGTGTGCCGCGTCTAAAGGAGATCATCAACGTCGCAACAAACGTTAAGACCCTGTCGCTCTCGGTGTACCTGGAACCGGAGCTTGCGGAGAGTAGTACGCTAGCGAAGAACGTGGAGCAAGAGTTGGCTTGTACGTCGCTTTGAACCGTCACCGCCGCCGTGGAAATTTGATGGGATCGGGTGCGTTCGACGTCGCACTGGATATCGACATGCCGAAGGGTGCCATCGTCGATCACTGCCTCCCGGTCCAGAATATGCTCGCAACACATGCGGACGGTGGTGTAACGCCAGGACAAGTAGCGATGACACCATACGACACCAACTCCTCTGCATGGTCGGAGACCGCTTTCAAAGGCGAGTCCACCGCGTTCTCACCGCTTGCCGTTCAAGGCGGCGAAGATGCTGCAAGCTTTTCGTTCCTTGGTTACAGGCAAAGTCGTCAGTCCTGCATCCCCAAGATAGTAGTTTCGTTTCGCTCGTTGTACCATGTCCATAGATTCGCCGAATACGCATTTTCCTCTTCTTTAACTCGCATTACTGACGTTGCGATCCCCCGCCTTGCTGTGATCGTAGCTTGTATGTTTCGTTTACCTGGTTCTACCACTAACGAGACTGGCAGCCCCCGACCACATGTCTCCTTCCTCACCAAAGCATTCTCCCACCTCGCCGACGTCGCCTTCATCGCCCAAATATTGTAAGCATGCCTTGTCTCGGAGGTTTAATATGCTCACATCTGCTGGTCCATGTCGTCTCCTCGATTTGTTCCTGTGTTGTGTAACCGTCGTCGCTGTTGAGGACGCAGTGATAGACGTTTCGGACTGTTGGGACATCATGGCTATCTAGCTAGCACCTAGTCTTGCCTCGCTTTTGTTACCTTTGATTCTTCTTTATGTTTTGTTCTTCTTACCCATCGGACGAGCAGGTCACCCGTCATCCGATACGAGCCTCAACACTGTGATACTCTCGACGTGCGCAGTCTGTGGAAAGAGATCAAACCCCATCAGACTCTCTCCCACATATCACTGCTTGCCCGCTCCCTTTTCGCCCTCACCCTTGCCCTCGCCCACTCCACCCTCTGACATCCGCACAATCACCCCCACGTCCCGCGCCTGCGTATGCACATTGCAGCTCACGTACACCACCACCCCCGCACCAAACCGCACTGCTCGACGAAGCGCGCATCGCATCCTCTCCGGATCCACGATGACTGCTGTGCGTGCACGCGGGAGGTGTCGGACGCGCGCAAAAATATACCGCGTCGCCCGTGAGAAATGTACACGTCGATGACAAAAGGGTATTGAGCGACAGGGAGGCGCGCGCCGAGGCAATGGACGCTGCGGAGAGTTCGATGCCGGTCGTGCTGTCAAAGTGCGGCGCGAGGAGGAGCGAAAAGAGGCCGCTGCCACAGTACGCGTCGACGAGGTGCGTCGGGCGGGGCACCTTCTGCGTCCACGGAGGCGGCAAAGATGGCGTCCCGCACGTAGTCGGTGAGCGGGACGAGAACGGAATTGTTGTTTTGGAAAAAGGCTTGCCCTGGGAACTCAGAGAACGTATTGCCCACACACTCCCGCACGGTCGCTTTGTGGTCCATGATGCAAATGTGCTGCGTGGGGTCGTTTGGTGCGGGGCCGATGTGGAGCGAGGGGTCAAGTGAGTCGCGGAGGAGAGAGACACCCTTTCTGTACGACCAAAAGTTTCTGCAGGGGACTTGCTGAATGACATTTTCGCGGATGGGGCCGAGGACCTGGTTGAGCACTGGCGTCGCGATGGGGCATTCCTGAGCAGAGGTGAGCATGGGAGATAGGCAAGTGACACGACGGACCTCGATAACCGACTTTTTTCCGATTTCGTTGAAACCGATGGTAGAGTGGACGGTCGGTATCGCTGAGGCAGGCAGGTCTGGAGATGCGTTAGGGCGAGAGGACGTGCCTTGCCTGAGAAATTCTGGTATGCCTTCATTGAACCCGACAGTCGCATCGTTTATTCTGCTTACTCCTTGAACCCAGTCGAGAACGAAGCCGTCATAGCCGCCGCTCTCAATTTTCATCCATACCCCGAGTTGATTCGTCGACCCGGAATCACACACTGGTCGCCGACGGTCGATCGGTCGATCGACACGCCATATCCTTCCTGGGCAGCCTACATGAAAACCATTACAGAAGAGAGGCGCGCCGAGCAACGCCGGAGCACTCAATCTCGAACGCTGGTGCGTAGATACCGACCGGATGATGTGTGTGGACCGTGATGTCTTTTCACCACATAGCTTACGCATCTACCCCCACCTCCAGGATACGGGTGGGTTTTTCGTCGCGGTTTTGGGGCGCAAGGAGAGTCATAGGCCGTCTAAGAGCAAGCAGGCAGGGTGAGGCTCCGCCAATCTGTTCCTTCTTCCCTGTTCTTAGAGATCACCAGGAAACGTGTGGCTGAGGAAGAAGCTCCCGTCCCCGTGAACAAAAAGCTCAAGCTGGAAACCAACATTCCCTCGCGCGAACCCGAAGAAGTTCCAAGCGTGAGCATGTCCGCTGAGCTTACGACCACCGTCTAAGACGATGCTGCAATCGTTGAGGATGAACCAGAGCAACCGCGCACCGCGCCAACCGCTCACAAACAAACACAGAGTCGCCGATCCCTCTTTCAAGGAAATGCCCTACACCTTTTTGTCGCCGGACGATCCCGTACTCCTGACCTGCATGTAAACATCTTATCTAACCTCTCGTAGCAAACCACATCAACTAACTACATCGCACAAGCAACAACTACATCTCACCTCCTTCCCCTCGTCCAACGTCCTTGTACGCAACCCCGCAGGCGATGCAGTCCGCTCACTATACCTCGCCAATGACCTCGTCAAGTCCGTCCTTGCGCACAACGACTACACCCGCATGCGCCTCATGACGAGCGGCACCAAGGTCATCACGAAGCAGGAGGCCGGCCGGGGCATGGATGCGCACTTTCGCACCCTTGGTGAGGGGCTGCCGGTCGTGCTGCCGTATGTTGAACCCGCGACGATCATGACTGCGGATTTCAGGGCGCTGAGGATCTTGCTGCAGACGTATTACCCGCTGTGTGCGCCTTTCGAGGAGCCGTTTAGATCGGCGATCGAGGCGCGAGGTGGGCGCGAGGTGGTGCGTGTCGTGGAAGCGCGCTGAGCCCTTTCTCTTACCAGGGTCTGGAAGTCATGTGCGCTTTCCTGCTGAGCAGTCTGGACACGACGTAAGCGATCGTCTGTTGTCTCCTGATGGCGCTCACGCACGTACCCTCCCCAACCTCTCACGCGATCTCGTGCTGCCGCTCTGGAAATCGAACGTCTCTGTCACGTTCATGATCGACAAAAAAGAAAAGAGGTCTTCTAGTGTAACCCGCCCGTCCGTGTGCTCGCTTCACCATCACAACAGTGCGCTCAGTTTATGCCTCTTTGGAGAGGATGTGACGATCGCTGCACGCGAAGCTAGCAAAAGAAAGAGGCTTGCAACTACGTCGGCAGTGTTGTGCGTCTTTTGTATCCCTTCTCGAGTTTGTGCAAGCTGACTGTACGAGAACATGATGCATGATCAACGGCAATGAGTTCGAAGTTTCCTGTGCAGTTCCCAAAACGACACGAGCACGCGAGTCGGACTCTGGACGGCCATAAAATTGTGTCGGTACAAAGTACAGTCTACCGTTTTTGCGGGTCGATAACGTTCCTTCACAATAGC
>JBBPLN010000336.1:0-23738 GCA_038089815.1 Sutorius eximius | reverse complement strand
AAGCAGCTTGAGCGCGCCAGGCTAATCGGGGAGAAGATTCGTGCCGTAAGTCATTTTTTGTACGGATTTGAGGGCCCCCTTGTTTAGGATTTGCAGGAAAACGGCGTAGCCACCGCGATCGAGGCCATATATCGTGACTTGGATTATGCCCGTTCCCTGATTAGGCGACCCCCCAGTGGAACCACAGACTTGATGGAGGAAGACAATTCCACGAAGGAGGAACAGTTTTCTGATACCTCCACGTCAACACTGGACCGTTCGAGCCCCCGATCCCGCTACGACTCATCCGGGTCACAGCGGGGCAGCGAAGATTGGAGTGTTATCTCCGATGCGGAAGACAGACGATCCTCTTTTTCTTCGTGGAGGAGTAACGGTAAGATGGATCGTTCGGCGACTTTGAAACGAAACAGCCTTGCTGCTGCAGTGATGTCCGTCTTGCCTGACTCACTCACGTACTCGACCCACCGACGTTCTATCTCTACTTCCTCCACGCAACCGTAAATGTCTCAATGCTTATCTGCCTCATCTGTTGCCGTATCTTTGTGTTCTTCGTCGTATAATTCTGTGCTTATACCATAGATTTTCGTCTTTATGCAACCATATGCATGTAATTCATAAAGAACTATGATCATAATGTCCTGCAAATATCCTCTTGCTGAATTGTCCAAAGGTCTCCGTGGCGGAAACTTTTTGAACAGTGTCGGGTTGCATGAATAACGCGAAGGTTTCTCTTGAAACTTTTTCCTGCCCCCTTCCGATATGGACACAGTGGGGGGTTGCCATGAGCCTCTTTTCCGTCACAAGTTCAAGACACTCGCCAGTCTGGAACGCCAGACAATCCGCTGGTATTGATACCTTGATCAGCTCGCCACCTCTCGTCCGGATATAAAGGCCCGACGTGGGAGAAGGTGAAGGAACCAGTCTGGGTTCTTCATCACCCTCAGCCTCGTGGAGGAACATGGCCTGTGAAAGTACTTGACACGACACATCATGGTCAATGCAAGAACCATAACTTACTGAGCAGAGTCCAGTCAGAAGAGAGTTGTCAAGATGGAATCCACACCAGCTGTCGATAGGTTCGTCTTCGATAGGTCTTGCGGTTCCTTGTTTCGGGGGGAAATAGTGAAGTAATCTAGCTTTGGTGGTTTGAGAGGTTCCGATGAGGCTCGGTAAAGACAACGACATGTCTGTCAGATGCTTCGAGACTTTTATGCATCAAAGACGTTAGTCGTGTGTGTTGCCAATGCACGAGAAAGACCGGACCGAAAGGCTGGCAAGCCACTGCCAATTGACAACCGACTTTAAAGACAAACCTGCACAAAATTCAACTCTTTGAGGACCATCAGAAAATGCAGACTACCTCCCGAGGTTCTTGAACGCTTCCTCGAAGCCTTCGATACCTTTCTCCTCAGAGTATGGCCCTACAACTGTCAATAAACTGTATGCGGCAACTGCCCGTGCACATACATATGTTACTACGATAATACTCCCCAAACCGCTCCCTGAGCTCGGGGGAAACGTCAGGGTTGTCAACGATGGGATTTGCATAGTACGATCCTTTCAGCGTATCTTGATCAAAGTTTAGTTCAACGTCAAGCACGAAGCAGAATCGAGTCAAGCACCTGGCTTTCCGTTCATGATTTCCTAATCAAATACAAGACGTCGATCTGACGGCGATCGTGGTGCAGTAACATCGAGATATCTCACCTTTCCGTGTGACCACCCGAAGCTTTTTGTGATCGTCAGCTCAAGTGACCGGTCGCGCGCTGCTGCGACATACCTATATGAGCTTCCGGGATCGGTGTAACGCTCTTTGACCTCCTCTGGCAGGTGAGCAAACTTGTATGCATACTTGAGCAAAGACGCTCGATGGGACTGATAGGAGGCTGGTAAGTCCTTGACGATAATGATACCTAAAGCGTGTGGGTGAGACCCAAAAGCTTGTTCTAGAGTAATCGAGAATCGTATCAAAGAAAGACTCATGTAGATCCGAGCCTCCTACCGATGGAGTCTTCGAGGGAAAGGGGCGAGGATACGAGCGTGGGGTACGATATAGATACCACTTTCGGAGAGGACATCGTGCGTGATGTCTGTAGGTTGCGGTTGAGCGAGAGGATGGTGCGAGTGAATCTCCTTGCCACTACCACCAAGTGTTTTAGACAGTATCAACGGGGAATGTGTGGGTGGAATCGTGCATGACAGAGCCTGAGAACGATGGGCGATACCACAACTTTGACTACGGAAACGTCACGGTTGCCCGTAACAGCTAGGCCCACTCCAAACATTATCTGCAGTAAATGCTCGAGCGAGCGTCATGCATTCATGAATATTGACGACCGAATAAGTTACATCGCCAAACCATTCTCCTCCTCCTCCTCCTCCCCCTCCTCCTCACTCTCGATCATGTTAGTCTGGGTCAACGCATACCTGAGCGCCGTCCCAGTGTCATCGATCGAGTGCAAGAATCGCAAAATTTCGCGACAGAGCTGCCAGTCGTGTGCATCAATCGCACTTTGCAAGAGCCGAATAGCGTCCTTGTTATTTTCCTCTCGTTGCTCGAGACTGTGCAACACAAGCAGATAAGAACCCGCCGTCTTGAGCCGACCAGAATCGAGGCATGTCTGGCAGCAGAGGTGTCGGTTTGATAAGCGTACTTGGAGCAATCGGCGAGACCCACCTCGAACAAGCACTTTGGGTTGCCAACAATGTCAAAGAGTCGTCTCCATCTTGTGACTTCTGTTTTCCGAGCACAACCGACTACAACATCCAATGCGACATCAAAGTGGTCAAGGAATTCTATCACAGCGGGCAGTGTTTTGGCTGTGGCGTTCGATGTATCACTTTCCTCAGCGTCAGCGGTTGCCTCCGACTCTACTACGGTGTGGAGAAGGATCTCGAGACCGTGAGCGAAGAAAACGAGATGTTGGTAGTTGATAGCGAGCTGAACCGCCTCTCGTATTTGCCCGGATTCCAGGTAGTGTCGCAAGACATGATGAAGGAACAGGTGAGACTGCCAAGACCGTCTCCTCAATGAGAGAGGACCAGGGAGCGATAAGAACGTACGCTGGTTGCATGCCTGAATATCACAAATGGGAGATTTGTCCGAGTGGCCGACTCATGCTCAGCACCGATGATGATTCCTTTGTCCATGAGTACAGCTACGGGATCCATAAATATCGATGAGCAAGGCCAGGCAAAGAGACCTACACAGCGGGTAAAAATCCAGTGGTATGTTGACACTCTCTTTCACGCTTTGAGGTGCTTCATCGGGAGATGATGGCGATTCAATAGCGAGAGCATTGAGCCAGACCCGTATCCCCTGTCCGTCATACCCCCAAAGGGAGTTCTCCAATGTCCCAATGCCACGGAGGTGTATCCAACAAAACTCGATGCGGTCCGCAAAGATCTGCATATCGTACTTGACTTCTTGGTTGCCGGACTGTCGTTCCGAGACGATATAAAACAAATGGGACTTGTTCGAAAAATGTGCCAACCTACCTTCCTTGGTCGAAGCAACACCAACTGCCCGCCAACCATCATGAGGACGGTGGCTACCGCGAGATCGTCAACGGGATCGCCGAGTTCTACGCTGTGTCAACAAGAATGATCGTCTACGAGCTGGGATGACTCACGTTTCTGAGCGTTAGGAATCATCCAACTCAACACTCTGACAGCAGAAGGCACAGCGATGATACCACTGAAAGTGATGCTTCCACACAAGTGCAACTTGATCGAGTCCGTGGTCGGAATGATCAGGTAATGGCTCAACATATTGTCCGCAGTGTAGACCAACAACGAGTTGTCCACCAGAGAAAGGATAATGACGGGGGAAGAGATTGTTTCCCGATGGAGGACATTCTGGTTGCTCAGTTCGGAGTCCCGGGAATACAAACGTATCTGTCCGAGACGTCAACGGTCCCCGTAACGTAACCAAAATATGGGGTCCACAAACCTGATATGACTTGGATACCTCGACCGCTGCTATGAGAACGTGATGAAACCACAACAACCCTCCTTTCACCGCGAACGCCTGTTCCTGAACGACGCTAGAGAAGAGTTTCCATCGACCGGATGTTGAGCTGTAGTGGATCAATCCGCGACGACCAGCAACGGCAACCAATCGTCCATCGCTGCTCAATGCAGAGTATCTGATCGGCCAATTGGACGCTAGATATGGTTGGGGGATCTGGAAATAATGCGTGACGGTGGAAGAAATCGAAGGAGGAAAGGTATCTTGCCTTTATGTGCTGCCAAACGTCAGATTCTGGATTTATAACGCTCATATCTGGTTGGTCTGCTCCGCGATACACAAGCGCACGGTCGTCCATTTGGAGGAAGGCATGACAAGTATTGTCCTGACAACATTCAACGACAGTCTATAAGCGAGAGGAATTACGAACTGGGGAGTGTTGGCATGTCGTCGCGCTCTTCGCAAAGGGTAGGATGAACATTTGACCGTCCTGTTCTGTGACATCCGTGCTTTAGCATCAACACACACATGGGGATAGAGGCTTACTGTTTGGACTTGATTGAACAAGTACCACCAGCTCGAAATTGCCAGGTGCCCAAAACTACCCGGTTGTCCTCAGCTCCAAAGGAACTCCCATCAAGGGCCGGTGACTCACCAAATCCCTGATTCCGAACATGAATGCATCCTGGAATCTCGCACTGTCGACGTCGTCGACTCCGAACCCGGATGCAAGGCAACGCCCCCCGACACTCAAGATTGCCCATCCGTGTTCCCAACCTACGGCGAGGACATAACCATCCGAGCTCCATTCGATTGTAAAAACTTGTCCGCGCGGTCGATTATGAGGGTTTGGGACATCTATAATTTGGGGTATCGGTGCGGGACCTTCGGGTGATGGGAAGGCAGTGAACTCGATGGACCCGCTGGAAGCGTTTGATAGTAAATTTCATAGACAGCGATGTGACACCGACGCACCTGTACGTCCCGACTGCGACTAGAGAGAATCTTGCATTCACGGCGACCTCTACGGCTCGACGTGGTTCGTTATAGACAGGGTCACCGCTACCAGGGCCGTCCCTCTCTATATGCCGCGACTTTTGCACCCACCGAGGGACTTCGAAGTTGTGGATGCAAGTCCCCTGCCACCGAAGTTCATTTTGCAAGGGACCCAGGCTGTCCGAAGGAGGATCTTTGTCTTCGTTCTCCTCACGCTCATCGGCTCGAGAGCCCTTGAATAAACAACACCTTCAGCATATGGAAGCTGCAGCAATGGTATTTCACACTCACACCGTCATTGCTTTCGTCCTCATTCTCTGGACCAGCAATAGTCTGTTCTGTCCGCGAGTTCTCCTGCAACCGTACGAAATAGGCTCTTCCGTCCGAAGTTATCCAAGTCTCCACGCCGGAAGTTGAGTGCAAGATCTTCACAATGGTGACTGCGGACATGGAGCAACCAACGTATGAGGATACGGTATAGCACGTACCATCGCTATCCACCAACCATGGCAGCTCTTGATCGTTCAAAACCCAAGTATCATAACCAATGAGTGACCTTCGAGAACGGTCATTCTCGACGTCTACATCGTCATATGAAGGCCACGGGATACGTTGTATGGCAGGCGGCGAGCGGGTGGAGAATGCAAGGTGGTGCTTGCGTGGCGAAACGCTGTTGACGGAAAGAATGCGTCTAGATGATGTTTGACCTGGAGCGAGGAAACTTTACCTGAGAACCTGTCCCTCGGCGCGTATGACGCCTTCGAACGAGAGACTGAGGGATTGAAGTGGAAGTCCTTCCCCTGGGCCGGCGAGGAAGTTGCGTTGAACACCTGGTGGGATGTCTGGCGGTTGATACGCTGTGATGTCCGGTACGTAGTCAACCGTGACCAACACGAGATACGAGAACGTGGTCTGAGGGACATCATGAAGCAAGGCGGAAGGTCGTCATGCACGGAACGTACTTGGACGACGATCCTGCTCCCGTCCGGAGACCATGTCACGGCCAAATTGTCACCATGCTCTACGAGGGACGTTTGGGACCTGGCCAGGTACGCCAATGGAGTGGAGGGCTAGGGGAGATGTTCAAGAGGGATGCGGTCGGGAACGAAAGGTGAACGCACGCGAACACGCCAGACGGTGATGGCATGGGGAGTGATGGTACAAAAGAGAGACTTGCGTGGACTTGGTTCCAAGGAGAGTACGTCTTCGAGGGGTACGTCCGGCAACGCAGGGACGCTTGACAGCTGCCTTGCTGCGGACGTCGGAAAGTACATTTCGAGTCGACTCGCAACGTGAGGTTCGATGGATACACGTTTACTGATGGGTGTATGAACCAAAGATATCTCTGCGACGAAGATGGCGGCCGATGATGAGAACGAGACACACGGTGCTGGATGATGCTGAGTTATTGTGGTATTACGCTTGCTAATGATACACGATGTGGAAAGTATGAGAGGAATACGGTAGCACGGCAAGAGCGCTTCCAAACGGTTAGTTACGCGAACCCCAAACTCTGTCGATCCATCTGTCGTTGTGACGAATGGAACGGTCGGCTTCTGGCTTGTGACCGGTGTCGTTGCCAGGGGAAGAGGGGACGGAAATCTCCGGATCGAGAAAAGACGTATCGGAACGAATGGTGGAGATGTATGAGCCGAGCGTCATGGGCTGAAGACGGGCTTGGCGTATGAGATCCATGGCGAGAGAGACGCCCTGGCGAGACTGTGATGGGGTGAGCGGATGCATCCAGGGTGTAGAAAGGACCGTGCCTTTTGGACGTGGGCTTTGAAACGCGCCAGCCCATGGCTTTCGATTCTCTTTGTGAGACCCCAACCAAACTTTGACGTGATGTACGCCTCGGTGGTCTGCACCGTTCTCCTGTGGGCAGAGATAGGGTCGACGATGGGGACGAGACGGAGAAAAGACACACCCGTCCTGGGACTGTTGGAAGAGCTGTGTCTCCTCGATCTGCATGACCTTGACATGGTCTAGATTCTTGGTGCGACACCGGACGACTTTTCCAAAAGGATCGACTTCGCTCTCCTCGATGACCCACGACTCTGTGCGAGAGATGATGCCCTGAGGGGCCCACCTCGGAAGGGTTCCTCGCTTAAGGATGAGCCTGGTCGTGAGGAGAGAGCCCGAGTCTGTCTGTCTGCGGTCGACGACGTCGCAAGAGATGACGTGGGATGCATATGGATTGGGGTAACGGAGAAAGAAAGCAAGCGAGACGATGGACCAGGGATCGCTACGAGATCATTGTTGGCGACGACGACGACGACGACGACGACAATACTCACTCGTACACGAACGATTGCGAAAAGAACTTCATGACGGGACGACGACCCCTGCAAAGAGAAAAAGGGACATTTGGTCTACTCATATAAAGTCACGTGTATGTATCATCAGTCACGTGATCGCTACAGAGGGTCACCCGCAGTCCGTCGTGTGCAGGTCGAACCCAGCAGGAATGACCAGCCAGACCCTCTCTCATCATCGCTATCCCTTCCCTCTTCGTATCGACACACGCTTCACCGCTCGCACTCTCTCCGATGCGAACCCACTCCTCGTGTGATACCTCGTGGCTGAACCCTGTCATGTAGCTCCTTTGTGCCCCTATCCGACGTATCGCCTCCGCCGTCTCGCGTACACCCATGTGCGACATGTGTGCGCGCAACCGCAGGCAGTCGATCACAAGCACCGATGTAGGTCCACCACCGAGAATGACCGGCCATGCATCGTCGGGTATCAGCGACACGTCGGACATGTACAAGATCGCACCGTGTACGAGGAACCCAAAGCAAAAGTAGGGTTGAACCTTTGGACCAGTCCCCTCGTTCGGGACTGGCGACGAATCACCGCGTACCGGCGTCGTCGGATGCGTAGCGAAAGGCGTTGGCGGCAACGTAGGCGACGAGCTGGTCGTAAACAGACGTCCGTGTTGTACTAGACAATTCGATCGACATTCACCGAGTACTAGCGTCCTTTCTCACCTGAAATCGGTGTGATCCATATGCCGGTATCCTTGATCTCGAACGGAACCTTGTCCTCTATAATGTGCCACTTGAACTCGGGCACCTGTCCGTCGTAAGCATCAATGCATCAACCCATCGTGGTCCGACAACGTACATCGCCCCCTCCCGACGCAAATTCCTTCGCTACCAGGTATGGAAACGTCCTTTGAACTTCTCTAAACGTGCTTTGGGAAACGTAGACGTCTATATGTTCCTGTATGGCCTTTCCCAACGTCCATCCTGTTGGGTTGTTGGCCCATCTTGCCGTATGAAATGCTGCCTAGGCCAGGGAAACGACAATCACCTCGCAGATCATCCAGTCCATTCATCGCTGGATAACGTTGGATCATCCCATCATCTCATCGCTTGAAACGATCCCCACCCACCGTCAGCGTGTGCATGGGTAATGAGTACAGCGTCGATCTCCCGTAATCCATATTTCGGAAACCATTCGAGAGCGGCAGCTTGGAAATTCTTGCCCACATCGATTACCAGTGTCCTATTGCAAACGTATCAGCGTCATTCACCCGACAACCCAGCAAGCAACACCCACCTCTTTTTCCCATCTTTGCTCGCGGTTGCCCGAACCACAGCCGATGTATTCCGTCTGATGTTCTTCTTCCCCTCCGGAGTGAGCGTCGACAGGCATGTTCTACAAGGCTCTTTACTTGGTGGTGCAGTCAAGCAGTCCAAGACCGGTACCGAGGACGATGTGCCCGTCCCGAGGAAAATGAGTTCCATGTCCGAGTCCGTTGTACCCTGCGTCGATGGTCGGGTTGACTCTCCGTCCACGACGTTGACATTTCCCCTTGTGCAGACGGTTTGGGCCATATCCAGTCTTGACTTGGAGTCCTTGGTAGAACTGGTCAATTCGAGGTCAATCATTAATCAGGGTCAAGGGTCGGTCGTGACGCGGCCACTCAAAGTCACTACGCTACTACCAGTACAAACATAGAACGTGCTTAATCTCTTCATTTCGTGAATACTGCGTACGTCTCGAATCAGTCTTGTAACAAAAGACCGATTCTTGTCACATACTGGAGACGACGTCTTCGTCATGCACCTGATGGTTCAGGCTAACCTTCTGCGCGTGCGGTGCAAATTTCGACGATCGCCCCTGGAATACGGATAAGTCGCTTGAGTCAAGAACGTCGGGACTATCCATACCCTGAGAGTCACAACGTCGTCAAGTGATCCCAACAGCTTACGGGGAATAAACTCACCATACGAGTCCGTATCGAAAATTGGTGGCGAGGGATTTGTGGATTCCCAGGCAAACATCCTATGGATTGTCGCATAGAAACAAAGAACGCGCAAGGCAGAAAATGACGCGCACCTCGATTGCGGCGCCTTTCCGCAAGCATACAGGGTCCGACAAATCGGGACGTTCCCCGCGCTTTTTCGTGTACACTTTGACGAGACCAAGACTCTCCCATACGCGCTCGATAAGGTAGTCAAGACTGCGTGGATTGGAATCAAGATTTCCAGTACAGAATTAGAATGGTCTGCGCACTTTAGGTCCATCTCGCAACTGATCACAACTGTGTTCTCCGTCCGTGCAATCTTATCGACCTGTACTGGGATGTAAACGTGATCCTTTCTTGCAAAAAGGTGGCCCACAAGTTCCAAGCTAATTGCATCTATCTTATTGTACACGTCTAGCGCAAATACGTTGTCAAAGATGACCTATAACTTTCCGTTAAAGACTCACAGAGACATGGAATGTATTTGCGCGTCCCTGGGTCAATGGTTCAGGCTGGTCCGGTTCGGACGTCCAAGATGGACACACCGATCAACACATCTATGAACTCGTCTGTAGTAATCTGGGAGATTTGCAATTCAGATATTGGCATCAAGGACGAGTCAATATTCGGCCTCACGTCCTCTCGAATCATGACATCACAATTGTGTAGCTTGTCTAGAAGCGATAAGGAGTGGTTCCTTTTTGACGGCGCGGGACAGACATACAACTTGCAAGGATCGTTCGTATGGTCCTCTCGTCAGTTTTGGTCAATTTCACGGTTGTATTGAGCTTGACGAGAAGTTAATGATATGCGATTATCGACCAAATTGATATATACCGTGATCTGTCAAACAAGGATCAGTTTCAGTTGTCGTAGACCGAAAGAAAGCATGGGTTATTCACTCCGCCAGTGGTCTTGCGTTTGAACACAACGTCAGGTTTCCGCTTGTTCAGTCGGATACCTACTGCGTCCAGTTCGACTTCCAATAGGCGCTTGTGCTCTTCAGACTTGGTGGCATCAAGCATGACAAGTATCAGATCGGCCGTCTTTGCGGCTGGCTCGATTGTGAGGAACGCTTCGGGCCGTTGAGGGCCTTACTCACTTGCAACGACCTGTCGGCCTCGGCCCCGGCCTTTGGTGATAACAGTATGGTGAATGGAGAAGATGTGCAGGATTTTCTTACCTTGACTGGCACCTTCTACGATTCCAGGCAGATCGAGAAGTTGGATGCGGGCACCCTGATATTCGATTACGCCAGGGATGGCAGTGAGAGTGGTGAACTCATAATCTGCGCTTTCCGAAGCTGTGTGTGTGCACTTGCTGAGAAGTGTGGACTGCATTTAACTCATCTCAGGCGGAAAGATTCACAATTCTTGGCTGAAGTACTGGCCTTTCCGACGGAAGGGAAACCGATGAGTGCGACGCGCGCATCCCCGGACTTTTGCACGTCAAATCCAACGCCTGTGGGACCCGATTTTGATGTCGGTTCGAGGAGCTGGGCACGATAGCGTGCAAGCTTTGCCTTGAGCAGACCAAGGTGATACTCTGTCGCCTACTTGAAAGATTTTTGAGACGTCTGTGCGAGACCTGTTTTAAACGGGGAACCTTGTTCTTTTGAGCTGTCAAAGGCAAGTCATGAGCAGTGATCTGGCAACGGAACGGGGACATACTCCTCGCCATCTCCTCTTGGTGGTTCCGTCACCGTCAGGCATACTTGCGTCCGAGGTTCGCGATGCACTCACCCTCGATCTCCTTGATCTGTTTGGGTAGATGTATGTGATCATGGCCACGAAAAGAGCGGAACGCCGACCTTTTCTACGATACCCATGGCGATATGGTCCAAGATGCAAACGATCCACGTGATCGATATTTAACGTGTACCATAGTTGGTAGGAGCGGTGCAAGAACTTGTACTCAGATGACCAGCATCCGGCGCGGAGTATCGCATCAACCATCGCTGTTCTCCCTCGAAGAACAAGATTCTAACGACGGTGACGAGCCCGACTGGGAACCACCACCAATGCCACGACCCCACTCTTCCACACCTTCAATGCTTTCCTCTTCCATAAACACCTCCTTGCGTAGCAGAGGCAAGGGCCGTCAGTCGAGGAACAACTTCTCTTCCGGTTCAGCCTCTAATACAATATCCACGAACTACAATCCTCCACACAACCTCCCAAAATACTCCGACATTTACTCCCAGTTCGTTAAGCGCTACAGATCCGAACCAGGCCTCGATGACGATCCAAGGAACGATCCGGACTCGAACTATTTTCAGAGAGGGTTGGGTCAACTTATAGATGCAGGAGACAGCGACGATGAAGACCTCAATCGCTCGAGTCTAGGAGACGCATTTGATCGCTTCTCTGCCCTCATGCTCGAGTCTGACCCAATCGAACCTGCAACGGCGGAAGATCGCCAGCGTTTAGAGTGGCAGACCATGCTCGCCTCTGTCCTTGATGGTGACGTGCTCAGATCCGAGAAGACTCGCATCGCCGTCGCACTTGAGTCCTCCAGTGAAGAACACAATAATACCCATCTCAATATCTGGCTCGGCTTGCGCGCAAAGTTCGCTGGAAGAAAGGAGATAGAAGAGCGCAGGCATATCGAAGAAAGGAGGATGCGTGCAGTGGATCCTGTCATAGACGAGATAAACTCTTTCAAACTCAAGGACGGCGAGCGCGACCCTACCGTCGCCTTACAGCGCGTCAACTCCCTCCTGTGTAGACTTGAGGCAGCTCAGTCCCTCTACCCAACCCTCAAGGCTTTTTACGCAGACAAGGTTGCTGCGTCGGAGCCGCAATTCCAGTCCCGCTGTGACACCCTGAACACGTGGTCAACCGTCCTCATGTCCCTACGCCGCCATATCGCTCTTCTGCAGAGGTGGACGGGAAGCGAATCACTTGATGTGACGAAGCCGATCGCTAGCATTGACGTCTACCCTCGTTTGCAACCCAATGGCTTTTCCAAACCGAACCCGGACTGCGGCACGTTCATTGAGCGCGTTCTCAAAGAAGATTCCATCCAAAAGACCTTTGAAAAGGGATTTTTGACTACTGTACATTCCTTCATCGGTACTGCTCGCGACGCCCAAGTTAACCTATCGTCCTTGTTCGAAGAGATGAACCTCCCCACATTCGAAACTGAACTAGTACCCCTCATCTCCTTCCCTACCAAACTTGCCCAGGCGTGTCTACGCGTGCGCCTCGACTATGTTCAGAAACTCAAAGATCCGGAGGTCCTTATCATCGACCAGGTCACTGAAGATGTGAAGATTAGTCTGGGGTTGGCCTGCACGCTCAAGAGGCAGTACGAGGCGTTCCTTGCCCCCGATCCCGGGGGGAAGTGGAGCCTCCCAAGGTGTATAAGTGAAGATTACGATACTACCATCCTCGAAGCCTTGTCCATATTTTTCAGACTTATCCACTGGAAGCTTAAGAGTGGCATCAAAGGCATTTACTTCAAAGAGACCGATGTTATCGATTCTCAATGGGCGACATTCAACGACGTTAGTATGACTGTCATTGGAGCTTCCGCTGTAGTGGCTGAGCAGGTTTGGTGTGTGTCATAACATCCAGTCACAGGTTTCCACTAACCAATATCCCACAGCTCGTTGACCAATCGACTGATGGTCCGAGTTGCGAATTACTTCGAGACCCAAGTCCGCCTCCCTGTCTCCGCAAAGGGACGGGTGCATGAAGCCCCCAATCCAGTTCTCCAAGGTGACGTCATCGCCAGCACCACCGGTCAAATGACCGATGAACAAAAGGTCAACTGGTATGGCAAGATACTGGACAACGTCCGGTTGCGATATCGTAAACTTCAACGCTTTGCAAGGTTCGTATATTTGCTATTGTCGAGATTATTCTGACTGTGCGATACAGGGCGCTAACGCAAAGAATAAGTAATTCAGCGGAATACAATCTTGAAAATGTCCCTCTCGAACAGTTCATAGCCGCCCTGGTCGCAACGGATCACGTCCTTGTCTACACCCAGACTTACGAAGAAGACGGTACATATATCATAGCCTCAAGTGCGCTGCGGGATCGTCCTGAGGCTATCCGTCGCATTCTCCTTGAATCTTTTCACGTCAACGAAACCGTCAATGACGAGGGTCTACCGCTTCCTGTTCTTGACAATACCGCAGAGTATGCGTCCAGCGACGAGGATGAGGAAGCGGAGTACCTTTTGCTATTGTCTCCTCGCAATCTATTCATTTGGAATGGATTGGTTCTCATGTTAGAGCTGCCGAGAATAGAACTCGACATGAAGGACAACCGGGTGAGGCTGGTCGCGGACGGGACGATGCGCCGGCTTGCGTTGGCGAAACAACAATTCGGCGACATCTTTATCCCCGCTGATGAAGACGAGGAGCCGCTTGAAGGCACTCTCACCCCTCCTTCCTGTATGGTCGAGCAGCAAGCACATATACCAGCCGTCAATCGTGAACTGCGCAAGATTTCCCGCGCAACGAACAAGCTGGCTGAATCTATCGTCGATTCGGTTCATCATGTCCGTAACTCCCTGCGAAACGCCGTCCGATACCAAGAGTTACTCGAGAACTGGTACTTGTTCGCATCTGAGCATGGCCAGCATGCGCAGAAACACATGGAACGCTCCACAATGACCAAATTTAATCGCTCGCTCATCCGACTTGCTATCTCCTGGGTTTCCTTCATTTGCGATGACTGCGATCCTACAGACAGGAAGACCTTTAAGTGGGCCGTTAACGCGCTCGAATTCACGTTACATCGCACAAGGCGGAGCAATATTCTACAGATGTCCAGCGAACAATTTGAGATGCTTCGACAAAAAGTAGCAAGTTGCATGACACTGTTGATTAGTCATTTTGACATCTTAGGTGCCCGATCCACTCTGGAGGCACGCAAGGAAAAAGAGCGGCAAGAGGAGTTGTTCCGCGAACAAGCATCTATCGCCGTGGGTGATGACCCACTTTCACAGCGCTCCCAGTCTCCCGTCAATGATGACTATCTTATCTCCTCCGTTGCCTATGCGCATACCGACACCCATATTCGCGTTTTCTGGGAAAGAACCTCGAAGGTACTTGAGGCTCTCGAAAAGGACCGCGAACAGATGGGCTCAGAGAAACGGCTAATAGGGCGTGTACTTGACGATGAGAAGTTGGAAGATCGATCCCTGGTCTTCCTCGCGTCTTCCAGCTCAAACATCTCTATCCGTTGGCAACAGCGGCGGTTCATTGGTGCTGGAGCGTTTGGCTCCGTTTACCTTGCTGTTAACCTCGATTCTGGGTCGCTCATGGCCGTCAAGGAGATTAAGTTCCAGGAACTATCTGGGTTACCGAATCTGTACTCTCAGATCAGGGACGAGCTCAGCATAATGGAGATGTTGCACCATCCGAATGTCGTCGAGTACTACGGCATTGAAGTGCATCGGGACAAGGTCTACATCTTCGAAGAATATTGCCAAGGAGGTAGCTTGGCAGCATTGTTGGAGCACGGACGGATCGAAGATGAGAGTATCATCCAGCTGTACACCATGCAAATGCTAGAGGGCCTTGCATACCTCCACTCGAAAGGTATCGTGCATCGCGATATCAAGCCCGACAGTGTGTTATTCCACCATGATTGTATGTTCCGAGGGCTTATCTGTTTCCCAGACATCCTCCTCGACCATAGAGGGGTCATCAAATATGTCGACTTTGGAGCGTCGAAAATCCTTGCGAAGAATCGCACCATGCAACGATCTCGTCGTGGTTCAGATATGGTTAGCCTTGCAAAAGTTGGGGGCCTCGGCGGTGGCCTCGGGGTGAACAACAGCCTTACTGGGACACCGATGTACATGTCTCCCGAGGTTATCAAAAACGACCGACGAGGTCGTCATGGAGCGATGGATGTGTGGTCCTTGGGCTGCGTTGTGCTCGAGTTTGCTACGGGAAAGAAGCCCTGGAGCAATCTCGACAACGAATGGTATGCTACATCCCATCGGCATCTATTCACGCATCCCTCATGACACATCTCAAGGGCTATCATGTTTCACATTGGGGTCGCTACTCAACATCCACCACTTCCAGAACCAGGCCAACTTGGCGACCTCGGAATAAATTTCATCAAACAATGTTTGACGATTGATCCTGTTCTGCGCCCCACAGCGGTTGAACTTCTGGATCACCCCTGGATGCTCCAGTTTGGCGAGACCCTTTTGGGTTTCGGTGACGGCGAACTTACCCCCACTCCACCCGTCGAAATACCTCATGATGAAAAATGTGAAATTGCCCCGGCCTTAAAGCCAGTTACTACTGCCCAGGAGAGGGTGGTAGAAACCATTCAAATACCCTCCCCCGTGTCGTCCTCCACCGGAGAACCAACCCCTGATAGTGATTGAGGACGTTCGCTCAATGTGTTTTCCTGTATCGCTTTCACGTGGCCTGTTTTTTGGTCGGACCTATTCCTTTTCCAAGTTCTCAGCACACATATTGTAGCTATTACTCAAACCTGCTGCTTGGCATATATTGTAACGTAGTACTCATTTCTTAGTCCTGAAGGTTTATGGACAAACTTCCTCGAACGACGTACAAACAACGATCAGTCAACTATTCAATAATCCAGCGCTTACTATCAGTACGCTCACACCCACCACTCATCGAGCTGCCAACACTGCTCCTGGATGATCGCCTGCGAGGATGGCAACATGTACGCTCAGATGAGATGTGAATATGCTGCCGGACCTGGTTGCTGGAGGGCCCTTGACCCCCCTTGGGTTGCGCGAAACGGAGCCCAAGATTCTGAGCAACCATCCGTGGCGGGGATGGAATCAAAACCTCTGGATCAAAGGCAACGGAAAGGGTCAGTTCGTTGCTTGACGGGGAGTCCACTTTCTCCACGTCGCTGGTGACAGTTGGCTGTAGACCGATTTCAACTGGTTCCCGGGCGTTTACTGTGGTACGTAACGTAAGGAGAAGAGCACGGGGCGAAGATCGACCACGTACAGTGGTGAGGCAACCCCTTGCCGAAGTTGAAGCGGCATATAATACCTAACGTGAACGACAACAGTGTAAGGAAAACCGAGGTCGTTGTCATCAATCCGAAGAATGGCCAGGTCATGTATGTCCAACGGAAAGTCGGGGAATCAAACATAGCACCCCAACCAGCGAGGTAACCCAGACACATGGAGAGGAAAATCAGGATCTTGATTTTTTGTTCTCGCCTCACTGAATACCATCCCTATGAAGGACTTGGTTAGGGTGAAGTGTGACCTGGAAACTTGATCCTCACACAGGCGAGCCACGGGGGCAACAGCTGCCATGGCATGGGTCAGACATCCACCAACGAAGATGCTCTCAATGCTCACGATCAGAGTGGTAATCAGCAAAGGCCGAAATAATGGTGAAGTTGCCAGATGACCGATAGCGCCGTTCCAGAGTTGATCAAGCCACAGCGCTATTGAAGTCACGATGAAGAATAAGGAAAGTTGAATGACGATCGACAAGATCAGCACGACTTTGTAGACACGGCTGATAGTGAGAGATGCTCCGACACGCTTGAACGTTTGCCACCCGAACGACTGAAAGACATCGTGGTTGATTATGCATTCATATCAAATGACCTTGGGGAAAGGAAAACAAAACGAACCTTCGCTAGTCTCCAAGAAAGGAACGCAGAGACCAACAGAGCCACAGCATTCAACACCAAACTTGGGATTTCGGCGGTTGAACGAGATTTCCAGTAGGTCGGAAGGAGGTTGATAGGATGACAGGCTCCATTTGTCGTCAGCTTTGTGAAATTGTTGCGAAATTGGGTAGTGTTGAATATTTGGAATCCAGCCCATGCAGTAGCTACTAGATGAGTTACCGAGGAAGCTATACTGGACACAGTTTTAGGTTCTGATGGGAGGTTCGTTTGATTCAACCCTCACATGTGCGGAACCGATTCGTTTAGAATCTATAAACGGTCAGACTACATGGTTTTCCGTCATCGGCAAACACCCACTGCAACAATCGACATCCCTAACAACCAGACCTGAAACATAATAAATGTGAGATCTTCTCTCTTAGTGTCTCGAAGACTAGGGGGCCGCTTCAATAAAGACCGCACACGCTGCATCTGACCTGTCAAACGCACACCTGGAGGGGCCACCCTAGAACCCATAAGCAGTCTTTGTCAAGGATCGCACTCTCATTCAATCCAAGGCCATTGATGACGACTTGTGTTGTACCATTGATCTCGACAGATTTAAAGATGTCTGAAAAACCATGCTAAAGCCGTGGCTCAACAAACATTGTTTTGCATACGACATGAAAGCTGACCTTGAGAGATGCGTTCCCACCAAGTATCTGCGCATAGCGCGTCACATCTTTGAGGGTCGTCGGAGTAGAAGTTTCACTGTGGTGGGAAGGTTCTGTATTCGTGAGGTTGGTGCCAGCGCTGGCCATCGTCACTGGACAAGATTCCTTCGTCGTCATGACAGGAGCCAAACTAGAATTGTAAACTTTCGCACCAATTGTAGCGGTGCCGTATACCGCCGGCGCGGGTGATGGATCTATTGTACTCACTGCTGTTGCCACTGTAGTAAATGTGGGTACCAATGTGTTGTCACCGCTCGTTCCATCCCATATCACTTGGCACGAGCTAGTGCTGAGTGATGCTGGTACACTATCGCAAAGTCGGAGATCGTTTCCGAGGACGTAAAACGCATCTGGGTTGATAGCATTACCGAGCTCAATGATGGGAGCCAAGAAATCAACGGCTTGGACAGTGATATGGAAAGCTTGCACTTGAAAGATCACTTGCACGACGCAGTGCGATATTGAAAAGACAAAGTAAACGGCCGTAGTTCTAGTGAGCGTTATTCGATCCCACTACGGAGCCGGCCGGGAAATCATGAGTAAACGCAGATTTTTGGGGTCACGGTGTGAAAGAAACTCTCATCACTCACAAACAGCTTAATTTTTTCAGGAAGATGAATGGTTTCCCGAATGTGTATAATGCACATGTTCGACTGCGAACGACTGAGGAAAAAGTCAGATACGCAACTGGCTGCTGAACCCGCGTGTACCCCGATGATTGTAGCAAGCAGCTGTCACGCACCGATATTCGCATAAACGAATGGCAATGCCGCCAGGGTGAGACAATGATGCACCAGGACCGAGGAGTGTCTGGCTTGTTAGTCGGTCCCGCCGAGCAGCGAAATCAAGAGGACTGGGAGATAGGTACTTCAAGTTGAGGGAAGGTGGGCTACATCAGGCTAAAGTAATGGTTTGAGATTCCTGATTCTGAAGTCGTCATGGTGAGGTACACCCGCGCTAGTGGGAATGCCTGACATGTCAACAGAACAAATCCAAGTTGATCCGAGTACCACTGTCATTATGACGACGTTTCACGGCGGAAAGCATCAGTTAGCGGAAATTTTCATAGCAACTGCCACGCGGTCGACTCGCAGAGAAAATAGTTGGCCTGGTTTCAGCACGTTTTCCTCGAGGTCAAGTCTCATACTATAGTAGTAGCAGTAAACTAGACGATCTACTAGAAAACACCCGTCCCCGCTCCGCAACAGCTTTGGTCACCAGAATGGCACTCGAGCTTCCTAAATTGCCAGCTAAACTCTCGGAGGCTACAAACTCTTGCCGGACACTGTCGTATACCCCACCAGCCTATAAAACCATGTACCACACAAAACGCGAATAGCGACAAGACGAACCATGTCTGAAACGAAGGCCGTCAAATTTGATACCAATGGTGATTCTTTCCAATGAACCAGAAAACCGTCTCTCCGTCATCAAGCGTCTTGAGCCATCCGGGCAGGTTCCGAACGGTATCCACACCTACTCCAGTTCGGCAATCCAGGATACCATCCTCCTGTAAGGAGGAAAGAAGATCGATAATCTCCTGTCTGTCGTACACCGCTCGCAAATGCCATCGCAGCTCGGTCTGGATCATGAGTTCGACAGAAAGAATTACCTGGGTCAGCAGGGCTCACCTGGCTAATGCCCGGGTGCAGGAAAATGACACCAACTACTGCTTGTTGTGCTGCTCCCCATGCGCCGTCGAGTCTGTACCCATGGATATCAAGCCACCGGCGAGGAGCAATGAGTGTGAGTGGCTCCATAGACGCCCTCACGCTCCAAGTGCCACAGTAGTCCGCAGCTACCAGTGTGGGAGCATTGAAATACGTCCAAAGCAGTATAGGAGGTGATGTTAGTGTCATTCTATGGACAAGGTGGAGAATGTGTCTTTCTCGTTCACCCTCCATGCTCTACAATGCTCAGTCAATATAACTCGGACAAAGTCAAGAACATACCAAGCATTCTGCTTTGTTGATTCCGGTCTCCCCCATGCTACGTACACGGTCAAGGATCCGATGGGCAAGATCACTATCTACTTGGCCGAGGTTCGACGTAAATGTTGCAAGGGCCGTGTTGATGCATGCAGCGCAGTTGATGAGCCCAATTTCTGTTTTGAGGGTACACGCAGCTTCCTTTTCATCAAGCGTTGTCCCGTGGATCCCTTGACATGACGTGTTGAAATCAAGTTCCACGCCGGGGCTCTCGGGACGTTGTCCTTGATTGCCACCTGGACCAACGCCAGATGTTTGGGAAAACCTTATTCGGATGCTGGTCTCAATATCTTCATCATCTGTTCAATCACTCAACAGAATACCCGATGAGAGTAAAATCTACGTTACCTGCCCTCTTGCTATTCCAGTCAATCTTCTGCCGTGCAGCTCTTGACAGAGACAAATCCACGGCAAAATCAACCTAGGAAATTATGTCAACACATTCAAGTATAGTGATAAACTCGTACTTACATGATCTTCAGAAACCAATTGTAATAACGTAGCGATGTCGCCTTCTGAGGCAGTTAGAGGCCACTCCATTTCGTCCACCACTCTTTCAACAGCTACGTCTTCCAGCGAAGCCGCATCCTGAAACAAGTCTCGTGGAAACGGCCCGCCCAAGGTGTTGAGATTGCTGTAATCACCTATCAGCAACGCCAGAGGTGCATGCATTACCACCTACGTGTCTGAGATTTTGAGTGTCCTGCCTGGCTTTGGTTTCTTCGGATCTCGTACAAGCTTGGACAGTACTCCTTGATGCAGGAGATTTGACCTTGCGACAGAGACGCACTGGTCTCCAGCACTATGTAGCAAACGGGTGGCGCTATCGGGATCATAGAGCTCGCCAGGCGTGCCGAAGACCATCTTTGCATGTGTTAAAATTGAAGCAAATGATTAGAACGGATATACATGCCTTTAACGCTGCCTCTGCAAGTTGCACCTTCTCGTTCTTAGCGCCCTCGTACATGCTGTCGGGTTCTTTCGTAAAGGCTTGGCTGCGAAACTGTTTTTCCCTGCCCTCCTCGATTATTGTTCCCCACATGAAATCCCATGCCGGGACAGACACGATATCTTCTTCAACATCGTAGAATTCACACACCTCATTCACAGAAGTAGCTAATCTACTTGGTGCCTCGCGTTCCACGAATCCCACCCGCCTGGTTGTCATGAGTCACGTTACTGAGAAAAAATATCTGTACTCACAAAGCGTTCTTATCCACATGCTTCCGAAGGAATTCGATATGGTTTGTCAGGTTAAAGTTCGACGGGCTCATGGGATCTTCGTCCGGAAGATGAGACGTTCCTCTATATTGTAACCATAACGTATACCACTGATCCTCCAGACGTTTCAGGTACGCGTCCTCAGTAGTATTATCTCTGAGATGCATGATGCGCTGCCTGACCGAGTTCTTGGGTACTGCTGGGAATACTTGATCGATTGCCGACAAGTCGAGTCTTGAGTCTCGGCATCGCGCTCGAATAATGGCAGAGGCGTCCCGCGCTAGCTCGTCGAACTCTCGTGTCCAATGAAATCTTGGCCGCCTCGATGCTAGTTCCAGTTCTACGTCAGCTCGTGCACCCCATAGAAAAGAGGAGAAGGGAGCACTATGAACCCACGTACCCTCGCTTTCTTCGCTTATCTTTCCTCTCTTTTTCATGCCTATAGTTTGTGTAATCGACGGGCCCTGCTGAGCAATCAGGAATTCGATTGACTTCTCTGGAGGGTTGGGCACAACAGGTGGTGGTCCAGCGGCAGACCTGTAAACCGAGATATTTGACTTTGACTTTGGTTGTGACGTGAGTTTCTCTGAGACCAGTTGTGTCTCTTTGATGACATCCCGGATCTCGTTCTCCCAGTGCGCCTGGTCTTTTCCGGTTGTCGACTGCATGAAACGACTCCGCACTGGGCGGATACGAACAGCCAATGTACCCTTCACAGGCTCTGGATGAATCTTGCCCAGAAGGCCGTCCCAATCCCGTTCTCGCTGGATGCGCGCTTCCTCCGCCTTTCTACGCAGAGCCCCCTTCGCCTCCACACTCTGTACCTCTTCTACCTGTCGGTTCCGTTTCATCCTCTCCCGTGCACTCTCGAGATCACGCACGACTTTCTCGCCAGAAGTGGTGAAATAGTTTGCAACAACATGGCGAGGAATGCTGGCAACTTGACAAATGTGGTCCAGCCGTACATCTACGTCTTCTGCATCCAAAGGGGTTTTCCCGTTGCTCATGTCCATCTGCGTGACCAGGTATTGCTTTTGGTGCCACGTCAGGGCGTATTCAGGGTTCCAAGATGAATTTCTACGTAGACACCGAGCCAGGCCGACGTATACTTTTGCAGGCGTCGGCGGAGAAGTAGAAGGACATGCAGCAGCCTGAGCGTAGACTTGATCTCTGCTGACCTTGTGGAGTTCATCCCAATATGCCTTCCCTTCCGTCGGTGTGCGGGTGGGAAGTTGCTTCCAGTATGACGGCGAGGATCCGGAGAGAGCCCAAAGGTACATTGGTCCGTAAGTATGGAAACGCCAAAATAGAGGTGCCAATGCGGGGGTACTTGCACTCCAACCTTCCAACGAGGCGTCCTGGAATGCAATGATACCGCCAGTTGAGTTGGAGCTTCTGAATGGAGCTTCAGGAGCTTCAGTACGCTCCAGCGGTGTCACCAAACCTAATGAGCGTAGCATTTCCAGGAGCTCCAATATCCGAGACTTATCCCTAGATTTCCCAACTCCAAGAGATATGCGCAGGTTCGAGGATAAGTTCTTCACCAGTGTCTGCTTCCCTTGGGAAGAAAAAAGCAGATCGAGTTCTTCGTCATGGAAGACCACCGCAACAAGTGAGCAATACAGAGCCAGCGTTATATCTTGATGGAAGTAGGAAATATCGATAATTCTGTGTTCTCGCGAGATGACAAATGGGGAAGGCGAGGGCTGATGAAAAAGCTCGAGGATATGAAGATGCAGGTGTCGCATTCGTAATGCTTTCCCCACCACGAAGCCGTACAGTTGAGCCACTGTTGTTCGTTCGGTCAGAAGAACATCACGGATCGTATTACTGTCATAAGAAAATAGCTGCTTCAGACGCTCGTTGTCTTTCTCGTCCTGATCTTCAATTTGCAGCAGGTTGAGCGGAAGAGGTACATGATGCGCCGAAATGCTTGGGCCATATTCTACTGGCTCCTCTAATACTTTGACGGACCCTGTCGTGGTCGACGGTGCACTTTGACTGAGTTGGCAAAGAAAAGCGTTGACTTTATCTTGCGGGATATCTGGAAGATAAACCAAGCAGGCGGGCCTGCTGACGCCAGACGGCCCGATGAGTGAGGTCTTGAGCATCTTGATTCGTCCGCGGCTTTCCAAACTCTTAAACGTAGATTCCGCAGTACGTTTATCAAAACGAGTCCCAGCAGGTGCGCTAGTCGGCTCCTTGGCCTGCAACATGGTGTCGAGGAGTGCCGCATGTGCTTCAAAAATGTCCTTGGAGTGCATGTTTGCGATTCCCCCCATGTTTTCGATGACCTTGAAAAGCTCGTTTTCACGCCGCAGAGAAGAAATGTTAATGCTTGCGCGCGATTTCCCGCCCCCGTCCGCTCGGCTCCGCTTCGATGGCCGCGAGGATGGCGGCGGAGTTGCATCCTTGTATTTTTCTCCAATCCCTACATCATGACCCGGAGTGGATGGTGGTTCTCGCCTGACTGTCAGTGGGGGTTTGGATATCTGATTCAATATGGTAGTTGAATCGGGTCGGGACCACAGCTGGAAGGCACTCACAAGTGATATGAGGGCAGGCGGTTCTTCCTGGGCAACTGATGCCGTCAACTTCCCTTGCAGCTCGTCCCTTTCTAATGATTGGGGTTCACGTGACGCTACCGCATCGCCATCTCCTGACATAGCAATCGAACCGTGATCTGCATCGGAAGTGGTTGCCCTGGTACGTTTTGGAGAACTGCGAGGTTTGCGCTTGACTGGACGAGATGGCTGCACATCATCGACCCCTTCTGATACTGGGTGCGAGATTCCAGCTCCGATGTCGGGTCCCGCTGGCAGTCGTCTGGACGAGGGGCCAATCCCCGGTTGAACAAGATGGACCTTTTCTGACAGACCCGTGATGGCAGATGTGGACTGCTGGTTCCTGTCCCCCGTCACGGAACTCCCGACAGACGGGTGGGCCAAGTCTTGACCGGACCGAACGCTGTGAGAGACAGCTTCA
>JBBPLN010000335.1:0-23749 GCA_038089815.1 Sutorius eximius | reverse complement strand
ATAAACCCTTATTCAATAAATTAAATTAGGAGGGGGTTTATAAAGTAAATTTAATAAATATAATTATATTTATTAAATTTACTTTATAAACCCCCTCCTAATTTAATTTATTGAATAAGGGTTTATTAAGTATACAATTTTGTTTGTGTTTGTGTTTGTGTTTGTGTTTGTGTTTTGTATTTGTTTTGTGTTTGTGTTTGTGGTAAAATTGTGGTTGGTTAAGGGTCAATTTTTATTGGCAAAGTATTATTTAATACGAGTAATCAGACTCGAACTGATCACATCTACTTGGAAGGTAGAGGTTATACCAACTTAACTATACTCGTGAGATTTAAATTTATTAACTTTTATTTTTGGGTTTTAAAATTAAACAATTTATATTTTACGGAGGGGAGATAAATTTAAATTAACCCATTATTTAATATTAAATTTTAATAAACATTTAATTTTAATTATGAGTATAATAATAAGAAAGCAATCATTAATGAGAATAATCCTGTAGCTTCGGCTAAGGCGAATCCTAAAATTGCGTAACCGAATAATTGTCCTCTTAATTGAGGGTTTCTAGCAGTAGAAGCGATTAATGAAGCAAAGATTTGTCCGATACCTAATCCGGCACCAATTAAACCTGAGCAAGCTAATCCTGCACCGATGAATTTTGCTGCAGCTAACATAAGTAATATAAAACATATAATTTAAAGATAGTGTCTGACATATATTATAATTTAAATAATATTACTCTTTTAATTAGTATACAATACACTAATTAAATCAATTAGTGTATCATATTATTTATTTAGTAAAATTTTAGTTATTTTTTTTTCGAGTCCTACCAGATTCGAACTGGTACCTTACTAAGCGACAATTAGAAACTCTACCTATTTAAGCTAAGGACCCTTTTTTTATAATTTCAAGAGCAAGGCGACTCGAACACCTAACAACGATTTTGGAGATCACTATATTACCAATTATACTATGCTCTTTAATTAATTAAATAAAACATACTTCTAATATAAAAAGTATATTAATACAAATAATAAAATTATTATAAAGGAAGTAAAGAGATTCGAACTCTCAACCGTTTCATTAAAAGTGAAACACTCTACCTTTTGAGTTATACTTCCAACTTATATATTTTCAACTTAAGAAAAATATATACAATAAGATATAAAAATATCACTTTAATAAGCTAATTTATCAAATTGAATGAATATAATTAATTAAATATAAAAACTTATTAACTAGAAAGAAATCTTAAAATATCCGAGTATAACTCTATTTTGAGTTACCCCGATTCGAACGAGGAAATTCTTCGCCAAAGGAAGACGTTTTGCCAATTATACTATAACTCATAAACAAAACATTAATGTGTTTAATAATTAACTAATTTTATATTTTATTTAATATTCTTATATTTTTATTACATATTAACTATTAACGTGCCTAAAGGTGGACTTGAACCGCCAACGACTTATTACAAGTAAGTTATTTTACCAATTAAACTATTCAGGCTATATATAAAGATTAAACAGAATTTTACATGATTAAAAATGCCTCGGAATGGAGTTGAACCACTGTCTTTCGATCTTCAGACGAACGCTTTAACCCTTAAGCAACCGAAGCTTATATATACTTTAATTTATTAATTTTTTATAGTATGGAGAAAGATAGACTCGAACTATCATTACAGTAGTGCAAGTACAGTTGATTACCAATTATCAGATTTCCCCTTAATTATCTAATAAATTAGAATTAAAAATACGAAAAAAATATATAAATTATAAATCTCTTTTAAAATAATAAATTATAAATTAAAATGTATAATATTATATAAATTAAATTAGTTTTAATTACTAATAACTAAATAATAATTAATTATTCTTTAGTTCATTCCATTAAAGAAGTATTATTAGGTTTATAAATTTTAAGATTTCTTTAAAGTATATATACAAATATACTTATAATTATAATATTATTTAATATTAATATTATATCTGTTATATGTATTTAATTGTATTAATTAGACGAATTATAAAAACAACAAAAAAAACAACAAAAAACAACAAAGAAAATGATTTTTCTTTCTTAAAGTTAACTCATATAAGACTGAATTTTGTTTCTTTGCTTATTAGTATTAATAGGAGGGGAGCAAATTACTATTATTCTAATTTTATTTTTATTAAAAATAAATTAATAAACTAATTAATTGTCATTATTACATTGAATCTACCCAAGCTAAGTAATCTTGAACTGACACAGCTTCTACGGCTATAGGCATAAATCCATGCCATGTACCACAAATTTCTGAACATTGACCGTAGAAAGTACCAGTTCTTTCAGCTAAGATAGAACATTGACTTAATCTACCTGGTGTAGCATCAATTTTAATTCCTAATGACGGTACAGCAAAACTATGGATTACATCTGCACCTGTAACAATTAATCTTATGTGACAATCTACAGGAATAACCATTTTATTATCTACATCTAATAATCTGAATTGACCTAATTCTAAATCTGATTCAGGGATCATATATGAATCGAATTCAATAGATTGTCCACTTTCTGTTACATAATCACTATATTCATATGACCAATACCATTGATGACCAACTACTTTAATTGTTATAGTTGGTGAAGTTACTTCATCTAATAAATATAATAATCTAAAACTAGGGAAAGCTATAAATGTTAAAATTAAAGCTGGTGTAATAGTCCAGATTAATTCTATTAAAGTTCCATGGTTAAGGTATTTATGAACGATAGGAGATTTGTTATAACTATAGAAGTAAACAACTGATCCTATAGCCCAGAAAACTCCTACACAAATAACAACTAAATAAAAGAAAACAGAATTATGTAATTCAATAATACCTGTAAAGGCTGGTGAAGCAGAATCTTGGAATCCTAATTGCCAAGGTTGAGGTGCATCATTATATAAAGTATTAAAAATTGATATGTTTTGTAACATTGTTTGTATTAAAAAATTTTGAAATCAATCGGTCTTAGTTTAATTAATGTGTTTTATATTATAAACCACTAAATTTAATACCTTATAAATATATATAAATGTAAAATTAATATAATAAATATTATACTAATATAAAATAAATTTATATAAAAATTAGGCATACTAAGATTTATCTTAATCAATTCTTTTATTAAAATATTTAATTTTATTATTTGTATTTAAATAATTTTTAATAAAATCGAAGAATAATTCTTTGTTCCTTTTAATGTAATAAAATATTAAGAATTTGTATCTTTATTTTATTATACTAATATACAATAACCATAATAAAATAGTTTTATATTTAAATTAAGTAAAAAAAAAAAATAAGTACTTTGCTACTTATTACAAATATTATTTATAATTTGACAACCTAAAACATCAAGTCTATTTTAAAAATTAGTAATGCTAAACTTACGATTTTACAATCAATTCATTTGCATCCTATCTAAGAAATGATCTATTTCTTTATTTATGGATTTTTATCTCTTTGTGTATTATTACAATACTTGTAAGTCATATTGTTAAATATACCTAATATACATATATATTTATAATACTTTCTATCATTATAGGATAACTATAGTATAAAATTGTAGTATATATATCTTATACCGATTACAAGAAATGATTAAAATTAGGAAAGTAATAATAACCACTCGTGATAGTTTATAAAGAGAAATCCATTGATAGTATCTAGGGGATAGATTCGAACTTGATATACTTTCAGTAATTATCTAATATGTTTGTGGCTACCCAACTATGCAAAGTTAATAATTTATTAAGTTAATTAATAAAATTATTTAATATTACAATTGGTACACTAGAGAAACACAGCCTATTGGTCCTTTCGTACTAGAAGGTCTCCCCCTTTTTACTATTTGTTCCTCAAAAGGATAGGGACCATACTGACTCACGTCGTATTAAACCCAACTCATGTAATTTTTTAATCGGCGAACAGCCGAACCCTTCCAAGGTTTTGCCCCTGGAGGATAAATTAAGTCGACATCGAGGTCCCAAACAGCCAGGACAATGTGTACTCTCGCTGGCTATTAGGCTGTTATCCCCAGCGTAACTTTTATCAATTGATCCCTGTCTATTCCATAATATAGCAAGGGGTCACTATGCCCTACTTACGTATCTGTTCGACTATTAAGTCTTTCAGTTAAGCATGCTTACCGTCATTGCACCCTACAGAACCTTTCATGGTTCATTAACTTCCATTTAATGTCTAGCATACCTTATTAATGAAATATAAAAATTGATTTTAAAGTAATTATTACAAAATAATAATTAACAATATAAAATTATTTGTCAGAATATTTTCTATTTAAATAGAAAATATTATCTAAAATTTTTAATCTATTTGGATGTACTTTGCTACTCTATTAAAGACGACCGCCCCAGTCAAACTGCCAACTAGTCAGCTATTTCCTCTTAAATTTTAGAAATAAGAAGATAAATATTAGTTCCACCTCAGACCTAAGGTTTTCCATAGATGTCAAATCGACTCCCTATTATCTGTATAACCGAGGTTATAGAACTTTCGATATGATAACTAGCTACAGTAAAGCTGCATGGGGTCTTCCCGTCCTCTTTGAGGTAACCCGCATCTGCACGGGTAATTCAATTTCACTGAGCAAGTTGTAGAGACAGTGAAGCCATCGTTAAATTATTGATACCGGACCACATTTAATGGCCAATTTATTTTGCTACCTTAGGATCCTCATAGTTAAGACCGCTATTAACCAATTTTTTGTAAAGAAACAGTTACCCATTATTATTACTTATTAATTTGGCATTGGGCAAATCTCACTACCTATACTATTATTTTCATAATTGCAGATAGTTGTGTTTTTAGTAAACAGTCGGGGCTTCCGATTTTGTGCCACCATATAAATAAATTAATAGGAGTTATTAATTTACTAAATTCATGGTTCCTCTTCTTGTCGAACTTATGAGGATAATTTGCCGAGTTCCTTAACAACTTTTAGCTCTACGCCTTAGTATACTCTACCTACGAACCTGTGTCGGCTTAGGGTACGGTTGTGCTTAGAAACTATACTTAAATAAAACTAGCCTAAATCATTAAATTAATTATTAATCAGCTCTCACTAAATTATATAAATTAATTCAACTTCTACTAATTTAGGATTTTTTTGCTTATACCAATATAAATTAAAAATATTTAATAATAATCAAATGACTAGTTTGATCTTATTTAAATATTATTTATATTATTTTTGATATTATGATCTTAGAATATTCACTCTAAAATTTATAAAATTATAAGACTAAATTAAATCATAGAATCGAAGTTATTCAAAATATCTTTTTCCTGGCCCCAATTAATATAAAATCTACTATAATATTTATTTTAATAAATATTATAATTATGTTAAATATTCACTTAATATAATACAAGAACAATTCAATATTAAATTTAATAAATTGCCTTAAAATTTATTAAATTTAAACTTCTATCTTTATAATTACTTATAAAGAAATTCTACGTGTAAAATTTTATTCTCCATGTGGACTTTCAAAGCTATACTCATCAGTCAAAACGTTGGTTTTGAACCTTAGAGACCGCATTAACATTAGTAGATTTAATCTTTAGCTAATAACCCTTTCGTATTCGGCGAGAAAGTTTAAACTTTCTTTTTACGTTACTCATGTCAGCATTATCTCTTCAGATTCCTATTTTATAAACAATGTAACACTGTTAATTTTAGGTTTGTATTCCTTTCCTAGAGGAATATTATCTTTGAATTATCTGAATGTTCTACTACCTAGATTTTAAATTTAGATTCATTTTTCTACCTTTAAAATTAACACGATATCGGTTGATTATTTTAGACCCGTTAAATCTTCGGAGCAACAATCTAAGGGCTGATACGTTGATACACGTTCATTATAAGTAGCGACTACCAGGCTCACTTTTCAACTGCATTCAATTTGTCACTTCCTTTATTTCACTTAATAATCATTCGGGACCTTAATCAGTGTTCACGGCTGTTTCCGTCTTGACTATCCAACTTATCATGAATAGTCTGAATATCTACCATCTATTTATGTAATTCCGAGATTTATTTCCATTGGTAAGATTTTTAAGTCCCCGCAAATTAAACTCCTATTAAAATTAATTAATATTTGTATGGAATTACCGTGCTGTACCTCCATAAATATTGTGTAGATGTCATACTAAAATATGTTTCGTAGAAAACCAGCTATCACCAGGTCAGATTGGCATTTCACCGCTTTCCAAAAATCTTCGGAGAATAATGCAACATTCACCCGTTCGATCCTTTAATAATCTGTTCTTGGAAAGATCACCTGGCTTCGGGTCTAATAGCAGTAACTTAACCCATATTATTTTATATATAGTCGCTTTCGCTTAGGCTTTTAACCTTGCTACTTCTATTAACTTGCTGACCCATTATGCAAAAGGTACGCCATTGTCACGTTACAAATTTTCATTTTGTGACTTTGACTGCTTATAGAGTTACTAATTCATGATCTATTTCACTGCGTGTTATTTACATTCGTTCGAACAATGTTCGATAAGAACTAATATTTCTTGTATCTTTATTTCTATTTTTACAAGTAACATTATTCTACACTCTTTTCAACTTTTCCCTCACGGTACTTTTCACTATCGCTAAATTTATAAATACTTAGCCTTAGAGGATGGTTCCCCTATATTCCGACAAGTTTACTCTCATCGTACTTAAATAATAAAATCTAACATATAAAATACAGGTCTCATTGTATATTCACCTTCTTAGTTGTAATCGTAATTACTATGTATTAATTATATTATAATTAATCATATCTATCTATATTCATTAAGCATTTAATTCTTACAAATAATAAATATTTCATTATTAATTATAATAATTTAAATTATATATAATATACTATTAGTTATATTCCTTCATTAAGTTTAAATTTAATTAAAATTATTTGACTAATTCATATATTTTTAACTTAATTTTCATTTTAATTATACAAGCTATAAGTTAAAATCAATCATTAAGTTTACTTTAATGTTATAGTGATAATTTTTTATTATAAGTTAGATTTTGGCTAATCCGATTTCACTCACCATTACTTTCGGAGTCTCGGTTGATTTCCTTTCCTTTCCTTATTGAAATGTTTTACTTCAGGAAGTAATAATAAAAAGGTTTCCCTTAGGATTGTCTCATCTCGTAACTTTCTTATTCATAATAAAGTTATAGTTATATAATTTATTAGTTATAAGCAATATGTAGACTTTTGGCTATGGAGCCTCCTTTTATATAAATTTGCTAGTAATCCTTAATAACCCCTTTAAAATACTCATTAATTATTTATTAATTATTTGATGTTGTACAATATTGTCATCGATACTTTTAGGTTTTTTATTAAAAAAGATTAAAAATTTAATAAAATTAAAAATATTACTCAAATAATCAAAAATGTTAATAAAAACCTCTCTATAGCTGGATTAGGTCTTTCTATTCCTAATACAATTACGACTCAAACAACTATTAAAACTTTAAGGGAAACTTTGGAGCAAGAAAAAGAAAAGAATTCTAAATTAATTTATGAACTTAATAATTTTAGATAATGCTAATAATAATAAAATTGAAAATATTCTTAATAAAAATATTGAAATTAATAATTTATTAAAAAAATAAATAATAAAAATTAATAACATTATAGGAAATAAAATAAATGATAATAATTCTATATCTGAAGTAAATGAATCTATTAAAGAAATTAATAATGAATTAACTAAAATAACAAATAAAATTAGTGATTCATTAAATAATAATTTTATTGATATAAATATTTTTAATGATTTATAATCATATATTAATAATTTATTTTAAAAGTTTAGCTTTATCTCATTTATTTTCTATAGTTCTTATATTTATTTCATTACTTTCTTTGGTTAGTATGTATTTTAATGATTACTTAATAGAAAGATTTAATATTAAAAATAAATACCCTAAAATATATAAATTACTTGATTTAAGAAGAAAATTTCAAAGATTTTATTTAATTAAAGATTTAATAATAATCTTTATAGCCTTAATCTTTATAACATATATAGATATAATGTTATTTCGAAATTTTACTTTATAACCCCTTCCAAGTATAAATTATTTAATTTAAAGGGTAAAATTCCTGGTTTCGTAATCCGAAATATCAGTTCGAATCTGGTAAGAACTTTATAAATAAACATTTAAATATTATTTATAAGGTAATTATAATCTATAAGATCTCTTATATTTAAGAATAAATAATTTCCCACTCGTTCTTATTAATTATCTTAATAATTATTTTATTTCTTAAAAAGAAAATAAACGGAAAATTAACAGCAAACATAAAAGAGGTAGAATTAGTTTAATTGGTTAAAATGACGTCTTGTGGCGACGATGTTCAGAGTTCGAGTCTCCGATTCTACCCTTGTAAATAATTTATATTTTACTTAACGTATGCTAAAAGAAAATATTTTTTGTTGTTATAATGTTTTATATTAAAATTAACTATTTCTTTTTTTTTAATACTTATTATTTACTGAAAAAAGGAATTGAACCTTTGTTTTACCATCATGAAGGGTACGTTCTACCGTTAAACTATTTCAGTTAAAGAATTAAATATACGGAGAATAACAGAATAAATTAGCAGTAAGTGAGTTAGAATAAATATCTATAAGACAGTTTTTGTTAATATAAATTTTCTGATCGATCTAGTATATAATACTTATCTCAGGTTAAATAAAGGTTTTTCTATTTTTCAAGATTAAATTATTTTTAATAAATTAACAAACTTTAGTGTTAGATTTTTAATTTCTATATTTAATAAAATATTTTCTAAAAGAATTCCACAAAATTTCTTTGTATTTTTCACTAAAACTTTATTTATATTAAAATTAATAATTTTTATAATTATCAATTTATACCTTGAACCTTCCTAAATTTATCATGTGTTATTACTTAAAAAATATTAAGTAATCAATAAACACATTTAAGCTTAAATTCCAGTTTTAGACTTCTAAACTCTCTTTTAATTATAAAATTAAAAGTCTTAATATTTTGAATTTGAATTTTAATATATATTCGGAGGGGTGAAATAAATAAAATTTAAAGATTAATGTAATTCGATTGCATCTTTAATATATGAACATACTAGAAGAACAAATACATAAGCTTGGATAAATGATACAGCTAATTCTAATCCTGTAATAGCTAAGAATAAAGTAAATGGTAATAAAGTTAATACAAATATTATTAATCCACCTGAGAACATTTTAAATAAAAATGTAGATAAGATTTTTAATAATGTGTGACCAGCTACCATATTAGCAAATAATCTTATACCTAATGAAAAAGCTCTAGCTAAATAACTAATTAATTCAATTAAAACTAATAAAGGAACTAAAGCTAAAGGTGTACCAGAAGGAATAAAGAATGAGAAAAAGTGAATTTTATGAATAGATAATCCTAAAATAGTTACACCTATTAATATAGTAAAAGATAATCCTATTGATACTATTATTGATGTTGTTATAGTAAATGTATAAGGTATATTACCAACTAAATTAGAACATAAGATAAATAAGAATAAAGAATAGATAAATGGTAAATAAACTTCTCTACCTATTTGATCTCTTACTATAGTATTAATACTTGAAAATAAACTTTCTAATAATATACTTTCTTTATTTGGTATTAATTTCATTTTTGTATCAAAGTTTAAACTTATTTTACCATTATTTTTATGTAAAAATAAAATAAGAGATAATACTAATACTGTAAATAAAGCTGAATTTGTAAGAGTAAAAGATGTATTAAAAAATAAAGGAGAACTATAACTAGCTAAACTAACAACTTCGAATTGTTCTAATGGAGAATTTATAAATAAATTATTTAAGTTATTTAAAAACATTTATATATTTAATTTTTTTTCAATTGTGTGCTTAGTTTTAATAAAATACTTAATTTATATGAAAAAATTAAAATTAAGATACTTATACTTTTAGTTTTAATTTATACTATTTTTGATAAATTAAAACAAACGGCTAAAAAGTAATATAGTAACTTTTATTACTTTAAATCAGATTTAAAATAACCTTATAATTAATAATAAAGTTCACTAATTTATTATTAATTATATGAAATATCATGCTTACTAACCTTTAATTTTAATATTATTTTACCATTTTTAATTAACATATTTCAATTTGTCTATTAAAAATTTAAGATGATACTTTAATTTGAGAATAATTTGATTATTTCTTTAAGGAGGGGATTTTAATATTATGTATTATAACAATTAATAAAATAACAATTAGTAATATACTTTCTCATCTATAAAAATAATTATTAAAAAAAAAGCATTATTTTTATGTAAAATTTATAGAGATATAAATATATCCTTTTTATATCGGATTAAAATATTAATTAATATAATTATTTTTAAATATTAAGATTGTACAGGTAACATATTAAATGCATGGAATGGGGTTGGACTAGCTAATGACCATTCTAATGTATGAGCCGATTCAGCTTCAGTATCATATTGTGAGATTGATGTGAAGTAAGCAGGGATAGCCCAAGGGTTATTATTTACTTCTTTCCCGTTAACAAAAATATCATAAATAATATAACCAAATAATACAGTAGCAACTACAGATACTAAAGATCCGAAACTAGATACAGCATTCCATCCAGCAAATGCATCAGGATAATCAGGGATTCTTCTAGGCATTCCAGAAAGACCTAAGAAATGTTGAGGGAAGAAAGTTAAATTAACCCCAACAAATAATGTCCAGAAGTGAACTTTTCCTAAGAATTCATTATAAGTTTTACCTATTATTTTAGGAGCCCAGAAATAGAAACCAGCAAATAGAGCAAATACAGCTCCCATTGATAATACATAATGGAAATGAGCAACTACATAATAAGTATCATGTAATGCAATATCTAAACTAGCATTTGATAAAACTACTCCAGTTAATCCACCTATTGTGAATAAAGCTAAGAATCCTAAAGTGAAGATTAAAGGTGTTGTAAATCTTAAACTACCACCATATAAAGTAGCTAACCAAGAGAAGATTTTAATACCTGTAGGCACAGCAATAACCATAGTAGCCGCAGTAAAGTAAGCTCTAGTATCAACATCTAATCCAACAGTAAACATGTGATGAGACCAAACTAAGAATCCTAAAATACCGATAGAGAACATAGCATAAACCATACCTAAGTAACCAAAGATAGGTTTACCTGAGAAAGTTGAAACAACGTGACTAACAATACCAAAACCAGGTATAACTAAGATATAAACTTCAGGATGACCAAAGAACCAGAAAAGATGTTGATATAAAATAGGATCACCACCTCCTGCTGGATCATAGAAACTTGTATTAAAGTTTCTATCTGTTAATAACATAGTAATAGCCCCAGCTAATACTGGTAATGCTAATAGTAACATTATAGCAGTTACAAAAACAGCCCATACAAATAAAGGTAATTTATGTAAGCTCATTCCATTAGTTCTCATATTTAATACTGTTGTTATAAAGTTTATGGCACCTAATAATGAAGATACCCCAGCTAAGTGTAAACTAAAGATAGCTAAATCTACACTACCACCTGAATGTGATTGAATAGAAGCTAGAGGTGGATATACTGTCCATCCTGTTCCTGCTCCTTGTTCAACTAAAGAACTCAATAATATTAATATTAATGAAGGAGGTAATAACCAGAAACTAATATTATTTAATCTTGGGAAAGCCATATCTGGAGCTCCACAATGAACAGGTAATAAGTAATTACCAAATCCACCTACAAGACCAGGCATAACCATGAAGAAAATCATTATGAAAGCATGAGCACTAATAATTACATTAAATAATTGATGATCTCCTGATAAAATTTGTACTCCTGGAGACATTAATTCCATTCTAATAATAACAGAAAATGCAGTTCCTATCATACCTGCAAAGATTGAAAAAATTAAGTAAAGTGTTCCAATTTCTTTAGCATTAGTAGAAAATAGCCAATTCAAATTTAAATTAATTTACCTATTTTTAGTTTTAATGAATAAAACAAAACCATTAAGCCCTTATTTTTTCTAATAAATAGAAATAAAATTATAAAACATAATATTTATATAAATGTATTGATTATATCTTTAAATGTTTATGAGATATAATTTTTTTATAGTGTTATTTTTAATAAATCGGAATAGAGGCGATTCGAACACCCAAGAGTTGCCTCAGAACAATTAGCAATTGCCTTATCTTTCCAAATGATTACTATTCCTCTAATCTGGTTCTAATCTGAAAGTATAAATTTATTACTTTTAGATTATATATTAAATAAATGTGTTATTATTGATAATCTTTACTATTCTTATTTATATAGATTTAGAATTATTAGTGTAATTTATTTTTAGTCTTTACCAGATTCGAACTGGTACTATTATCGTGAAGGGATAATGTTCTACCATTATACTAAAAGACCTAATATAATTTATAGTTTAAATGTGCGAATTTTGGGTTTGAACCAAAACTTACAGTTGATGAGACTGTCGTGCAGACCTTTACACTATATCGCAGAATAAATTTATATAATCATATAAATTTTATATGAACACTATCATTGAAACATTTATTACAAACAAAGAGACTCGAACTCTTAAGGAATTACTTCCACTCCTGCTTAAGAGGAGATTGTTTACCAAAATTTCAACATGTTTGCAAAGTTATATTATTTATAAAATATGTAATTTTTTATATTCACTTCTTTTAGTTTAAAGATTAAATTTTAGATTGATAATTTATTTAGGTGTCAAGAGGAATTGAACCTCTGAATAAGGTATTAACAGTACCCCGCAATAACCACTCTGCCATAACACCGTATAAGAGGGAAATATATTCAATAAATTTTGAAATAAAGAAAAATAAACATATAAAACATTTTATACTTATTAAAATAAAATAAATTTAACATTTTGTTATGGTAGGCGCGACTCGAACACGCTTCTTCTCCCACCCAAAGGGAGCGATTAATCCAGTTCATCTTCTACCATTTTTATTCTAAAATCTTAAAATTTGCTTAACTCTTTTAAATTAAGAAAAAAACAAAACCCCATTTATTATTAAATCCTTTTTTTAATTGTGAAATAATTTATAGATTTATTACCTTTTTGAGAATATAAAAATATAACAACTAAATTAATACCTATAGGTAATATTTTTATAAAATTGATTATAATTAAGTTTTTAATCAGGAGGGGAATTAAATATTAATTTCTTTTCTTATTTTGACATTGTGATTTAATTATATATATATACAAATAATAATATAAGGATAATCGTTAACCTGTTAATGATAATTTTATTACCATCCTCAGCTTAGTATATAGAATTTGCCTATACTTAGATATTTGTATTGTTAACTATTTATCAGTATTAGCTAATTTTGTGATATATACTCTTATTACTTGCTGTAATGTGAAATAAGGTAAAACAGATTTAGACATTATAAAAATTAAATAAATTATAGTTAATAAAGCAAAAGATAATTGATTTACAAAATAAAATGGGATAAGTTGTGGCATATATAATTTATAAATTTCTTCTATATTTGGCTCTTTAAAGAACTATCTCTACTTTTTAAAATATGATTGATATTTAAATAAAAAGTATATTATAAAATAATAATTTATATTTATTATTATATTTATAATTAAATGAGATAATGAGGGTCTATTTGATTAGAATTGATTAAATGAGATAAACTAAATTACTTACAATATATACTGTAAAGATTTTTTATTTTAAAGAAAACCTTGTAAAACCTTTAGTGACCTTTACTAGTTATAGAAGAGGTCCTTGGTTCACCTTGAAAATATAAATTTATTTCTAAGATTAAGTGATTAATAACTAATAAAATAGAGAGATAATTACCTCTACACTTTTATCTTTTAAAGATTAATTAATAATTAATGTAATTATTAAAAAAAATATAGCTCTATTATAAAAGTAGTTAATTTATTTTTTAATTAATTATTTTTTGTTATTTTAGATAAAATAAATAATACTATAAGAATAGTTAAATTTTAATTAAGGGTTAAGTTTACAGATGGTTCTGTAGTAAACCTGCAAAGTTTAATAATTAAAGGTTCAATTCCTTCTTAACTCTCTAATAATTTCTAAATTCTCTTAGTTCAATGGTTAGAACATCATTCTTCTAAAGTGTTAATTTTGGTTCGAGTCCAAAAGAGAATAAATAAATATAAATCTAATTTAGATTTAAAATATTGTCACAGTGTAAAAGATTTTAAGAAATATTGTTAATTGTTTTAATATTAGGGTAATTAACAATGCTTAATTATTATTTCACATTTTTAATAAACTTATCTATAATCACTTAACTTAATCATGATTTTTAATCATATTGTTTATAGTATTAATTATAAATACATATATTGCAATTATTCTTATTATTTTTAATAGAAAATTAAGGGTAGATTGTGAGAATCTATTATTTAATAAACTTAATGATAAATAATTATTTATTAACTATTATTAATATATTAATTAATTTAATTGATGTATTAGCTGTTATATTACCTATGTTATTATCAGTAGCTTTTATGACAATAATAGAAAGAAAACAATTAGCTGCACATCAAAGAAGAGTTGGACCTACTGTAGTAGGTTATTATGGAATAGCTCAACCTTTTGCAGATGCTTTAAAATTAATCTTGAAAGAAACTGTTATTCCAAGTCAGTCTAATAAAGTTTTATTCTATTTAGCTCCTGTTTCTACTTTAATTTTTAGTTTGTTAGGATGGGGTATTATCCCATTTGGTCAAGGATTAACATTATTTGATTTTTCATTAGGAATTTTTTATACTTTAGCCTTATCTTCATTAGGAGTATATGGTATTTTATTTGCAGGTTGGTCAGCTAATTCAAAATATGCTTTTTTAGGATCTTTAAGATCAACTGCTGCTATGATATCATATGAATTAATTTTAAGTTCTGCTATTTTAATTATTATCTTATTAACGGGTTCATTTAATTATTCAACTATTATTGAAGTACAACAATCAATATGGTTTATAGTTCCGTTATGTCCTGTATTTATATTTTACTTTATCTCAATTTTAGCTGAAACAAGTAGAACCCCATTTGATTTACAAGAAGCTGAATCTGAATTAGTTGCTGGTTTCTTCACTGAACATTCTTCAGTTCCTTTTGTATTTTTCTTCTTAGCTGAATATTCTTCTATTGTTTTATTTAGTTGTATCACAGCTATATTATTCTTAGGTGGATATAATTTTCCAGAAATAATAGTTAATGGTTCATTTATAAATTTACAATCTATTATTTTAGGTTTAAAAACATGTATATTCTGTTTCTTATTTGTTTTATTCAGAGCTACTTTACCTAGATTAAGATATGATCAATTAATTTCTTTATGTTGGATTAACTTATTACCTATAGCTGTAGCCTTTATTATATTAGTACCTAGTATATTAGTAGCATTTGATATAGCACCTTACTAACATAATATTCACTTTCTTAATTGTATTGAGATTCTATAATTAAATTAACTAATAATAGATCTTTATATATTATGTAATCTTAAATTTGTTTAACATATAATAATATTAATTATCCCTCCATTTATTTATAAATTAGATTAATAAGTGAAATTAGGAAAATTTTTGTATTTTAATAAAAGAATTATTAAATAAAAATGTTAAAAGAAGTTAATTAAATATCTGTATATTGTATGTAAAATTATAAAAATAGTAAATTTAATATAAATACTTAAGTTTAATTTATTACTTAATAAAGCCTATAATTTAAGGGTAGAATGTTATCTTGATGAGATAATCGTAGAAGTTCAAATCTTCTTGGGCTTATATTTATCAATTATTATTGTATAATTCATTCTAAAATAGTAATAAGAAGAATTATTGTTACAGTGAATACAAATTAAATTTACAAATAAAAATTTAAAATCTGATAGATTCTAAAAATTAAAAATAAAATATTATATTTTAGTCAGTGATTTATAATAACTGCTAATTTAATTATTACTAATATTTTAGATAATTATTAAATTTAATTATATAATTTATATTATAAATTCTTATGAGATTACTTAAAAGTCACTCTTTACTAAGATTATTTAATTCTTATGTAGTAGATTCACCTCAACCTTCAAATATATCATATTTATGGAATTTTGGATCTTTATTAGCTACTTGTTTAGTAATTCAAATTTTAACAGGATGTTTCTTAGCTATGCATTATCAACCACATGTAGATTTTGCTTTCAATAGTGTAGAACATATTATGAGAGATGTTAATAATGGTTGGTTAATCAGATATACCCATGCTAATGTTGCTTCTTTCTTCTTTATATTTGTATATGGACATATAGGTAGAAATATCTATTATGGTTCATATAAATCACCTAGAATATTAGCTTGGTCAATTGGAGTAATTATCTTAATCTTAATGATGGCTATTGCTTTCTTAGGTTATGTGTTACCTTATGGTCAAATGAGTTTATGGGGTGCTACTGTTATTACTAATTTATTGAGTGCTATCCCAGTATTTGGTCAAGATTTAGTAGAATTAATATGGGGAGGATTTTCAGTATCTAATGCTACATTAAATAGATTCTTTTCATTACACTATATCTTACCATTTTTATTAGCAGCTTTAGCTTTAGCTCACTTAATTGCTCTTCACACACATGGATCAAATAACCCTAATGGTATATCATCAAATAGTGATAGATTTGCAATTCACCCTTATTTTATGTTTAAAGATCTTATCACAATCTTCTTCTTCTTCTTAGCTTTATCAGTATTGGTTTTCTATTATCCAAATTTATTAGGACATAGTGATAATTATATTGAAGCTAACCCTATGAGTACTCCTGCAAGTATTGTTCCAGAATGGTACTTATTACCATTTTATGCTATTTTAAGATCAATACCTAATAAATTATTAGGAGTATTAGCTATGTTTGGATCATTATTAATCTTATTAATATTACCTATTGTTGATGTATCAAGACAAAGAGGATCTCAATTTAGACCTGCTATGAAAGTAGCTTTCTGGTTCTTTGTATTTAATTTCTTCATATTAATGTGGATTGGATCACAACATCCTAATGAACCTTTTGTATTTATTGGGCAAGTATCAACATTCTTCTATTTCGCGTGGTTTGTATTAATTGTACCTGTAATAGGTTTAGTTGAAAATACTTTAATAGATATAGCTACAGAATAATATTCTATTTAATAAAGTAATTAAAATTTTATATTATCATATATTTATATTTTATACTCCCTCCTTTTTAAATTTGGAATTAATATAATAATGAATTAAATTTTTAAAAGAAATATATAATATAATTTTTATTTATATTATTCTTAAGCAATCTACTAAAAACAAAATATGATGTGTTTTTATAAAATATAATAAAATAAAATAAATCTATTAAATATTTATATTTTAACATTAAAATAATTAACTTTATCTCAGTATTGTTTATATTTAATAAATTATTTTAGCTATTAATTAATAATAACCTTATAAAGTATTTATATTTTATATTTCATATTTAATTTATAATTAAATATTTAATTATATGATTAAAGGTTAATTTTAATAAATTCTCACCTTATTTCAAAATTGAAATAATTTTATACTATAAATTTCTTATTTAAATGTTATTATTAATATAATATTAGTTTAAGAATTTATTCTTTTTCTAATATTTTTCATATTTATTATGAATAATTTTCGTAGAGTGTTATTTTGTTTCTTAAATTTATAATTTTGGTTTAAATTAACTTATTATGATAAAATCACATAATTTTCAATTTTTCCCTTATCATTTAGTAGAAATGTCTCCATGGCCTATAGTATTAAGTTTTGCTTTATTAAACTTAACTGTTGGAGCTGTAATGTTTATGCAAGGTTACTATTCTGGTGATCTTATCTTAGAATTAGGATTTATATTAACTTTAGGTGGTATGATTTTCTGGTTTAGAGATGTAGGTAATGAAGCTACTTTAGGTGGACATCATACAAAACAAGTTAAAAAAGGTTTAGAAATTGGATTCTTACTTTTTGTTGTTAGTGAAGTTTTTGCTTTCTTAAGTATTTTCTGGGCTTTCTTCCATGCTAGTTTAGTTCCTGCTATTGAAATAGGAGGAGTATGGCCACCACAAGGAATAACACCTTTAAATCCTTTTGCAATTCCATTATTAAATACAATATTATTAGTATCTTCAGGAGCTTTTGTAACTTATGGTCACCATGCATTAATTAATGGTAACAGAAAAGATACTTTAAGAGGATTAGAATTAACTGTATTATTTGCGGTTCTTTTTACTTTCTTACAATATTTAGAATATGCTAATGCATCTTTCTCAATATCAGATTCAGTTTTTGGAAGTGCTTTCTTCTGTTCAACAGGTTTACATGGTATCCATGTAATAGTTGGAACTATTTTTATAACAGTACAATTAGTTAGAACTATAAACTATCATTTAACAAATACTCACCATCAAGGATGTGAATCAGCTATTTTATATTGGCATTTTGTTGATATAGTATGGTTATTCTTATTTATTGCTGTATATTACTGGGGAGGATTATAATTAAAATGTTAGTAACATAAGTAAATTAATAACAGTTATTAATTTCAGTTTATCTCTCTTCTCCTCTGCTTAAAACTAAAAATTAAATTAATAAATTAAAATATAATTAAAGAAGAATTATTATAATTCTAATAATTATCTAAATAAATGAAAAATTAATATATGAAATATTTATATTATTAAATTATTATGTAATTTCAATATATTTTTATTATATATTTTAACGTAATGTAATAGATATATTTGAAGAAAGTAATAAATCTTAAAATTTTAAATATAAATTAATTATATTTTAATCATATTTTAACCCCCATTCTTTAAAATTTAAAACAACAAAACAAAAAAATAAGTAAAGTTCAAATAAACCTTATTTTTTTTTAAAAAGTAAATAATAAAATTATATAAAAAAATAAAGTAAAATTACTTTTTCAATTATTTATCGAATAATTAAATTATAAATGTCAAATTATTCTGAAAATAATTAGATTTCTTAAATGTCCTTAAGGGTAATAAAGCTTTAATTTTACTTGTGAATCTATCAATATTATTATTTTTAATTGGTATTTTAGGATTTATTTTAAATAGAAAAAATATAATCTTAATGATTATTGCTATAGAGATTATGCTTCTTGCTGTTACTGTATTAGTTTTAATTAGTTCCTTTGGATTTGATGATAATATAGGTCAAACTTTCAGTATATATATTATATCAATAGCTGGAGCTGAATCGGTGATAGGTTTAAGTATTTTAGTAGCTTTTTATAGATTAAGAGGAAATATTTCTATTAGATCTTAAAAATTTTATGTATTTATCAATTTTAATTTTTCCTTTATTAGCCTCTTTTGTATCTGGATTTATGGGTAGAAAAATAGGTGTAACAGGATCTCATATTATAACGTGTACTTGTTTATCTATTTCTTCTTTATTAGCTACAATAGCATTCTATGAAGTTGGTATATGTGGTTCTCCTGTGTCAGTTTATTTATTTAATTGGTTAGATTCAGAATTTATGTCTATTTCATGGGAATTCTTATTTGATCAATTAACTGTATCTATGTTTATTCCTGTATTATATATATCAACATTAATTCATATATATACAACTTCTTATTTAGCTGAAGATCCTCATAATCAAAGATTCTTTTCTTATTTATCTTTATTCACTTTTTTCATGTTATTATTAGTTTCAGGAGCTAATTACTTTGTAATGTTTATAGGCTGGGAAGGTATCGGAGTAGTATCTTATTTATTAATTAACTACTATTTCACTAGAATTCAAGCCAATAAAGCAGCTATTTTAGCTTTAACTATGAATAGGGTAGGTGATATGGGATTAAGTATAGGATTCTTTGCAATATTTGCCTTATTTGGGTCTGTTGACTATTCAACAATTTTTAGTTTAGCACCTTTTATGAATGAAACAGCTATTACTATAATTAGTTTATTATTATTAATGGGAGCTATGGCTAAATCTGCTCAAATTCCTTTACATTCTTGGTTACCTGGTTCTATGGAAGCTCCTACACCAGTTAGTGCTTTATTACACGCTGCTACACTAGTAACAGCTGGTTTATATTTATTAATTAGATCTTCTGCTATTTTAGAGTTTAGTCCTACCGCTTTATTAGTTATTACTTTAATTGGTGCAAGTACAGCTTTCTTTGCAGCTACTTGTGGTTTAGTACAAAATGATTTAAAAAGAATAATCGCTTTCAGTACAATATCTCAATTAGGTTATATGGTAATGGCTGTAGGTTTAAGTCAATATAATGTAGCCTTAATGCATGTAGTTAACCATGCTTTCTTTAAAGCATTATTATTCTTAGGTGCTGGTGCTGTTATTCATAGTTTCGCAGATGAACAAGATATTAGAAGAATGGGAGGTTTAATTAAATTCTTACCATTTACTTATACAGCTATGTTAGTAGGATCTTTATCTTTATTAGCAACACCGTGGTTAACAGGTTTCTATAGTAAAGATTTAATAATAGAATTAGCTTATGGACAATACAGTTTTTCAGGTATTTATGCTTATATTTTAGGAAGTTTAACAGCTGGTTTAACAGCTTTTTACTCATTCAGATTAATAAGTTTAGTATTCTTAACTGTACCAAATGGTATTAAAAACGTTTATTTAAATTCTCATGAATCTAATTTTGCTGTTGTTATACCTTTATTTGTTTTAGCTTTATTTAGTATATTCTTTGGATTTGTTTTCTCTGATTTATTTGTTGGAGTAGGTTCAGATTTCTTTGCTAATTCTATTTTTATTAACCCTAATAACATCTCTATTATTGAAGCTGAATTTAGTTTACCTTTAATAGTAAAATTATTACCTAGTTTATTATCATTATTAGGTGCTACAAGTGCTATATTATTATATCACGTATATCCTAATTTTATTGTTAATTTAACTGATTCTGTTTTAGGAAAAAAAATTTATACTTTCCTTAACGGAAAATATTTCTTTGATGTAATTTATAACTATTATATTATTTCAGCAGGATTATTAACAGGTAATACCATATCTAAAGTATTGGATAGAGGTGTAATTGAATTATTAGGACCTTACGGTTTAGCTTCTGTATTAGAAAATTCTGCTAATAATATAGCTAAATTAGATACTGGAGTTATTACTACTTATTCTTTATATATTACTATAGGAATATTATCATTAGTATTCTTAGTATTCGCACCATTATTATTTGATACTTATATTATATCTGAATTTAGATTAATTGTTATATATATCTCAGCTTTATTCTTTTCTTTGTTACCTGGTTTATCTAATAAACATTAATTTTATATAATATTTTAACTAATGTTAATAATATATTCATTTAAACTTAGATTACAAGTTAAAAATTTAATTTAAATAAATGATTATATTAAAGATTTCTAAAGTGTAAATTTTTATTTAAGTAATGTTTATTTACAAAAATACTACATTTAGGAAATAAATACACACAATAAATAACAACATATAAATAAACAGAAAAGATGTTAACTTTACTATTAATTACGCCTATAATAGGTTCTCTATTTATTTTATCTATTCAAGAAAATACTTTAAATAGTCAATCAAAAATGAGAACTATTGCTATTACCACTTCTTTAATTAATTTCTTAATTTCTATTTTCTTATGGTTAAATTTTGATTCTAATACAACTCAGTTTCAGTTTGTATCTGAATTTGATTACTTAACTTTTGGACATTTAAATTTTGGTGTTGATGGAATATCTTTATATTTTGTATTATTAACTACTTTCATTACTCCTATTGCTATCATTTCTAATGCTTATAATATTAATTCTAACTTGAAATTCTTTTTAATTGCTTTCTTAATTTTAGAAACTTTTCAATTAGCTTTATTTTTAGTATTAGATCTATTATTATTTTATATATTCTTTGAAAGTGTTTTACCTATCTTATTTATTATAATCATTGTATATGGATCTGGAGAATTTAGATTTAGATCGGCTAACTTATTCTTCTTATATACATTATTTGGATCTTTATTTATGTTATTAGCTATTTTACAAATTTTTAATTTAGCAGGTACTACAGATTTTCAATTATTATCTTTAGTTGACATTAATGCAGATGCACAGAAAATTTTATGGTTAGCCTTCTTTTTAGCTTTTGCTATTAAAACTCCTTTATGGCCTTTCACAGGTTGGTTATATAGAGCTCATGCTGATAGTCCTTTAGCTGGATCTATTTTATTAGCTGCTACTATATTAAAGTTTGCTACATATGGTTATATTAGAATATTAATTAATTTCTTACCTGATGCTACAAATTACTTTGGACCTTTAGTTCAAACTATAGCTATTATTACTTTAATTTATGCATCTTTAACTACAATTATTCAACAAGATACTAAAACTCTTATTGCTTATTCAAGTATTGCTCACATGAGTGTAGTTATTTTAGGATTATTTTCTAATAATATTCAAGGTATTGAAGGAGCTATTTTATTAGCTTTAGCTCATGGTTTTGTTTCTCCTGCTTTATTCATTTGTGTAGGTGGAATAATTTATGAAAGAACAGGTACTAGAATTATTAAATATATTAGAGGATTAGTTACTTATATGCCTATTTTCACTATATTATTCTTTATGTTTACATTATGTAACACTGGTATCCCTTTAAGTTTAAATTTCTTAGGTGAACAATTATCTTTAATTGGAATATGGGAAGTTAACCCTATAATATCAGCATTAGGAGCAACTGGAATAGTATTATCTGCATGTTATTCTATTTTCTTATATAATAGAATATCATATGGTACTTATTCACCTAATATGAATAATGTGATTATATTAGATATTACTAGAAGAGAATTTATTATTTTAATTTCTTTATTACTACCTACAATATTATTAGGAATATCCCCTAACGTAATATTAGATTCAATACATGTATCAGTATCAACTATATTGTATAATTTATAATCTAATAAATATAAATTTTACCTTATTACGGCTTCAATATAACTTACTATTTTAGTTATGAATTTATTAATTCATTTGATTATGTTAGATTAGATTTATTTAGTTATCTCCCCTCCTTACTAATTAAATAGTTGAAACAGAATTAATTCAAATCTGAATAATTAGATTAATTTATTTATTAGAATAGTCTTTAATTTAAAAAATAGTTTAATATTGAAAATATTATCAGTTCTAAAATTTTAAAGTNATTATTACAAAATAATAATTAACAATATAAAATTATTTGTCAGAATATTTTCTATTTAAATAGAACATATTATCTAAAATTTTTAATCTATTTGGATGTACTTTGCTACTCTATTAAAGACGACCGCCCCAGTCAAACTGCCAACTAGTCAGCTATTTCCTCTTAGATTTTAGAAATAAGAAGATAAATATTAGTTCCACCTCAGACCTAAGGTTTTCCATAGATGTCAAATCGACTCCCTATTATCTGTATAACCGAGGTTATAGAACTTTCGATATGATAACTAGCTACAGTAAAGCTGTATGGGGTCTTCCCGTCCTCTTTGAGGTAACCC
>JBBPLN010000334.1:0-23755 GCA_038089815.1 Sutorius eximius | reverse complement strand
AGGTTATCACCTCCGGTTCGTTCGCCACTGGAGAATGGAACTTTGATGACGTCCCTTAGGAGTGAGAGCAAGCAAGCATCTTTTTCGGATTGCTTCACGGAAAAGAAGGCCATCCGGAGGTCCGTACTTATTTTGGATTCTGCATCCAGCCGGACGAGCTTTGGATCCCGCAACCCAGCCTTCGCGAACTCGACGAGGGACTTGGGAAGAGTGGCGGAGAACAAAAGGGTTTGACGCGACGACGGAAGGCGGGCGAGAATCTCGGACAAGGCGGTAGAAAAGCCGAGTTCGAAAAGGCGATCTGCCTCGTCGAAGACGACGTATTGGACTGACGCAAGGGAGAGGGACATCTCGACGATAAGGTGGAGGAGACGACCGGGAGTTGCAATGATTCTTTATCCGGGTACATGTTAGATGCAGAACGAGTGACTCGGAAAGGGTTATCGACTGACACATCGGGATTTCTGCTGATCATCTCGAACTGTTCATCCATGCTTTCACCGCCAACGATCAGACCCCACCGGAGACACTCCCCCGGACTCGTTTTAGGACTGTCGTCATCGTCGTTGCCGTCGCCGGCATGGGGTGCTGTCTCACTTTTCCAGCCTCTGACAAGGCTTTTACCAACTTTGATGACCTGGAGGGCGAGTTCCCTGGCCGGTACGAGGATGATCGCGCGTGCACCAAAGGCATGGGCATGACGACCGCCGAGCCGCTGTACCAAGGGAATCATGTATGCGAGCGTCTTTCCCGAACCCGTGCGAGCCATGCCGACAAGGTCGCGTGGGGGGGTGGAGAGAAGACAAGGGATGGTTGCGCGCTGGATGGGGGTTGGGGTACGATAACCCTGCAGGGTCAGCGCACGAAGCAGAAGTGGGTGGAGACCTGGCGGTTGTGAGTGAGGATGGACGACGCTGGGGAGGGGCACGGACCCATGCTTTGAAAACTGCCTCCGCCGACATCGCCCTTTGCGTTTGCCTTGTTCTTTATTTTCTTGAGCAGGTGTGTACCGCCCTTGACGTCCCTCTTGACGATGGCGTCGTGGATGAATTCGTCGAGCTCCTCCTCGGGCTGTTCGTCCACAGGGAGTTGCGGGTCCTGGTTGCCGGTCAAGGCAGAGGCGATGTCGATGTCTTCGTCATCGTCCGGTGCGATGGAAAAGGCATGGGGATTGTCGCCGTGAATGGATCTTTTCCGTTTGAGAGAATGCATTTGGCGATGCTCCGGAGATGTAAACAGCGGTTAGGGTAGAACCGGTCAAGTGGATTTTGAGCGGACCGCGGTAGTCTAGCCTTGCACGGTCCGGCTGTGCTTGTCATCGTATAAATCGCTCGTTATTGGCTCCATTCTCTTTCCTCATCCTCTTCCTCGACGTTCATCACGACCATCACGATGTTCTTCTTCCTCTTCGCTTCCGTCTGCTCTCTCTTCTCTCTCGCCCTCGCACTCCCCGTATCACCACTCAGACGTGACGTCTGGGTGCCCCCAATCATCACTCCCAACGCCAGCACCGTCTGGATCGCCGGTTGTACCTACCCCGTCACTTGGAATACCTCTTCCAAGCCCTCCCAGATAACAAATCCCGAGGGCGAGATCTATCTGCGCATCAACGGGAGCACTCAATCATCTCCCATCAAACAAGGTTTCAACCTAACTGACGGAACGGTCAACGTGACTGTACCGGCAGACACCCAGCCTGCCAATGACTGGATTGTTGTTCGTAAGTCGACCCTCCAACAGCCTCGAGTCGGGGACAATGTATAACCTTGCGCTTCCTTTTCAGTCATGGGTGACTCTGGCAATTGGAGCCCGCCATTTACCATCCTCCCACCATCATCATGCCCCTCATGAATGTGACCATGAATATACGCAGCGCTTGAAAAAAATCTGATGACCCTACGATGTACGATAGATCATTACGCATAGTCTCACGGATACTTGAGCTACTGGACAATCACCCTTTTTCGTCGGACTCTCCACATTTGTACATTCGGGACTCTTCATTTGTACCGTCTTCGCTGTCCATCCTTTCGACTGCTTTGCACATGTACATTGACTACCGAGGCTTTGTTCTCAGGTTGTGACGTTGACGAACAGCCCGTCTCTTGCCTTGTCCACGTTGGACCTGATCGTACTTGGGAACTTGTGCACACCGATCGCGGTCAATCGCCGAAGCGTCAAGTTGGCCATGGCGTCGTAAATGAATTCATAGTCGTCGTCGTCGTGATCTGTGGCAGAGGCGTAGTCATGAGGTACTTTGTGTGGTCACGGTCAGGTCAAGTCGCCCCCGCTTGTTGACAGAGACTGCCTCATTCATACGGCCTCGTGCCGTCCGCCTGGGTCGGCGTCCACGAGGTTAACTCAACGGCACTTCCTGTGTGTCGTCCTTTTTCTTTTTACACCCATGTTATACCTGATCATAGGTGCTATCGCTGCTTATGCAGTATACCAGACCTTCTTTGCGGACGATCGAGATGACCGTCCCCCGAGCCGCTCTCAATCGCGTGAATCCCCTCGAGCACGAGTTCGCCAACGGGAAGAGCGACACCAACGGCAGACTGTCGACTCTTCCTGGACGGATTACACGCCGTTAGAAGACCACGTGTCCCTCCGAGCCAAGGCCAAACGAGAAGGCGAATTAATGGCCCAATGTTACCAGCAGAGTCAAGAGGCCTATATACGCCGTGACCGTGCTCATGCCAAGGCGCTTTCGGACGACGGAAAGCGCCACGCACTCGAGATGGAAAAACTCAATACTAAAGCGAGTGCCATCATATTTAAAGGTAACCCCACATCCATAATTTCACGGGAAGTCCGACTGAAAAAGTTGCTCTCAGAGAACAACCAGGTAAGTTGCCACAACGGAGCGCCGCACCTCTGCTGCATGGTTTTTCTAGAACAAAGCTGCAGGCGAGGTTGACCTTCACGGTCTCTACGTGAAAGAAGCGATTGCATATTCCGAGAAGGCTATATCGGAAGCTCGTCGGAGAGGCGATTCTGAGGTCCGTCTAATCGTCGGTAGGTCTATTTCCTCTGCATGATTCGACGCCTCGAGCTCAGGCTTCGTATCATGGTACGCCTTTGGCAGGTCAAGGCTCTCATTCCGATGGTGGCGTCCCTCGCCTCAAACCTGCAATACAAGAAGACATGGAGACGTGAGTGCTCCTGGCAGACACCTCAACAACATTTAATCCGATCTTCCAGGCGCGGGGTCCACGTCGAGGTACATCCAAAGAACCCAGGTGTGCTTATAGTTCAGTTGGGCGGCAAGTGACAAGCGACACTGTTATATTTCCAACGCTCGTGTGATATGTATATTGGGACATCTGTTTTGACGCACTGGTCATATTTTGTGCTCTTGAATGTAATAACGAACACCTGCGGTGAAATGACGTGTTGCGCAACGGTGGCAGATGTTAGGTCCAAGTATTGTCCCTCCGTGTGGACCAAATGGATACCGCACCAGCGCTCTGAGCAAGACGTCTGTCTTGGTTTCACCTAGGGCCCAACCAAGGCCATGGGTGGTATGCCAGGACTAGCACTGCATCAGACTGCATCAATCGTTTACCTTCAGTAACCAACGATACGGGAGGAATCCCACCATCGATGACCCGCGAAGCAGGTAGCCAGCCAACACCGTAGCAGAGGAAACGTCATTGTCAATAAATACAGGATGGTGTAGGGTCTAACAAGCTAGTCAACACGGATTGCGCCATACAGCTTACGCACAACCCAATAAGATGCGAGGAATCCGATCGTTCCTGAGGACAATGAGCCATGGAAATCAGCATGGATGACGAGAAGACGCACCTGTGACAAGAAAGTCGAATAGGCAAATGAGAAACAAGTATCCCAGGTACAGCGCAACGCTGGAAAAAGAACCGAGCGAGAGACGTGAGGCCCAATAAAAGAGACCATAAAGGAGGATCCAGAATGCACTCCCTCCTCCCGTCATGAATGCGCGCCAGTGCCAACTATCGAACAATCATGAATAACAATGTTGGCTGCAAGAAGCTAGAGCGAGACACACCGGTATTCTTCCGCGCACAAAATGAAGTATGTGAAAAGGATTGTCACCGTTCCGGTTGTTAGTGCAACCACCCCTGCTGTGAGCGCCAAGAAACCGAATGCATAGTATGCGCGTGAAGCGAAGAGACTCGACATGATAAAGTACAGTTCGACATATGCAGCGCCTGGTATAGGGTCAAAAGTTCGACATGGGGCGCTAATGAAACATTGGATATAAGCAATCTCACCAAATGGCAGAATTCCGGCAAGTAATATGGATACCTATTACGATGTTTATAAGTGGTCAGAATGGCATGTTTATTCGACATACCCAAGGGTGGAGGTAACGAGGCGCGGGGGGTATCTGTCTAGGGATTTGGTTCACCCTCACAGGATGCGAAACACCCTACATCCGTCTTGTCAGCCAACTGAACAAGTGCGCGACATGGGTACGCACCCCTTGTCGTGATCCGATATAGGCTCCGATAGCCGACAATGGTGCGGAGATTCCAAACCATAACACGACGATGAGGAGCATTGTTGCTACGTTGAACATTCGTAACAACTACGGTATCGCGTGTGGAATGACTCACTGAAGGGGACAGCTCCCGAGGATCCAGCAACAAGCAGGAAGAAATTGAGCAGGAAGATGACGATGAAAACCAGCCTGTATGATTTGAGCTTAAGGTGGGGAGGAGAACACGCGAGCATACGTAGGAAAAACTGTGGCGGTCACAAATGCATTCTTTCTGCGGTCCAGACCTCCAAGGGATGCGTACACACGGCTCGAGTAGTAACCGCCAATGCTGATGAGGAAAGTGTCGCTGCTTTAAGACGGATGGAGACGGAAGAGACAACAAAGTTACTTACCCGCCAAACAAGGACCAACATACTACCATTACAGTTGCGAGCGAACCACGGTTAGATGGAGAGAGGAAACCCAGCAACGCAAAAACTGTCCAAACAGAAGCTGTAAGCATCCCGAAACGCTGACCAGTGGAGGAAGTACCGAGGGTAACGGAACACATTGCACATAATTGTGCGCCATTGCCGACTAAGACCGCTAGGAGCATTGGCATACGTGGTGTGCGGAACACCTCCCCGTGCACGAGTTTCCAACCCCAATCCTCTTGAACGTCCTCCTGCAACAACATCAACAATGGAAGAAGTGGATAACACGAGGCCTACGCTGAGGTCGATGGCATTGTAGCGGGAAATCTATGAGTAGAATGAGTCAAGGTTATTCGCCTTCTCAGAAGACCGAGTGCTCACATCTCTTGAGACCGTGCGCAGAAGAATAACAGCGACCATAACGCAGAGGAAAACAACAATCACGATCGAATTGACAATGCTGAACCAGTGTATTCTTGGGTCGAAGATGTGCAGGTAATTGTCCCAGCGCGTGGCCTTGGATATGTTAAGCTAACTTCAAGCTTGAAAACGGCTGTTCACGTACCCATGGGGTATCTGATTCCTGACAGAGATTTTAAGTCTGCAAATCAGAACATTGGTATGGAGCTTACATCCCAAGTCACCCGATAAGTGTAGCGAACAGTTGTCGCCTCCGTATCAGAAAGCGAAAGAGGTTGGACCTGGGCGTCACAATCAGGCCTGTCCGTATCCTCCTGAGGACCACCGCGGCTTGGAATAAACGAATTCAAAGCGAGAAGAGACTATGTCGCATATTTGCTTACCTTGATGGCCACACCAATACACCGACCACTCGATAAATGCCTGGATCTCGTTCGTGGTACCTGAACATTATGACATAAGAACAGTGTTGTCGGCGACGCGACCAGCGCAAACCTCAAGACAATATCGTAGTGGTTATTCAAAAATGGAGTTTCGCTGTCGTCATCGCCGAGGTTGAAACCCATGTCATAGAAAATGTCGCCCGTCTTTAGGTCCTTTTTCATTTCTGCTGCCGGCAGGCCATCTACGAGCCAGTTGAGAGCATAGTCCTCACGTATGCGGTCATTTATAAATTTTGCATCCTGCTGCGGTACCTGTTGTGTGCAGAGGGTGCGACACGTTCTGTTTTCTTCTAGCATTTTGATCTAGTAGAGGAGCACGACTCAAGCCAAGGAACTCTTTCAAAACACGGTAATACGCACGTCATATGGTGAATTGAATATTCGGTCCCCGAAAAGGATTGAACCCAAAGACTCTGGCTGACTCTTCGGGCCACCTTCAGGCCGGCAAAAATGAAAAGCGGGATTGTAGTAGTCATCTTAGTGTTGTGCACATCAGCAAAACAGGCTGGTATAGGCCAGGTCCAAGATACACCCACAATTGATCAGGGATTTCTGTTCAAGCAGAATCGAGTCAACGAAACAGAACCTAGACTGACAGGACGGCGTACTAGCTTTGATTCATCCTTTCCCGTCAACATCGGCGTGAGGGCATTGACAAAGAGGTCTACTTGCTCCCCTTTCTCGAAGTTGCGGGGTGCCGCGCCAGGCAAATAGAATGCACCGGCGCGAAGCACGGGGAGCAATAGTACGCTGCCCAACAGGAAACTACGGCATTCCTTCATATTAGAGAGAAGACTACGCGAAGAGTTGGCGTGGCGCAAGACGTGGAACTGGAAGTCGATCTACGCTCACGTGACTCGTCAAGTTCATGAATGTGCTCAGAATGACTTTTTATCCCAGTCTCCGTGCTAAATACAATGCTACAGCTTCCCTCCCTTCAAGCATTCAGGAATGCATGAATCTTGTCCGAAATGAACTCGACGTCCACGGGATTCGCTCCCCCTCCCGCAACATGACCCCAAACAGTGGGTATGACGTGTAATGTAGCGTCTCTGAGGTGTGAAACTTCGACTTGACTGTCTTCCGGCTGCAAGCAACATCAGCGTGCATATAAACTCAACCAATGCACAAACGAACAGGGAAATAAAGGTCGGTCTTCGAAGGCATGATTAGACCCTTGGCTTTGATACTCTTCAGTGCTTTCTCGTAGTCGCCGCCATCGCGAACGATGGAGATGTCTCCTCTCTGCCAGGTGGTGAGTAGAGCAACCATGTCGTTGGCGTCCCAGTACTGTATATATCTCCCTTCCCACCTCTCGCGGATGAACGAGTTCAGGTCAGGATACCTACTGTAGTTTGAGAAATCTGGTAGTCAGGATACGCCGTTCACACTCACTCTCCGCCCATAAGATACCGATGCTCCCTGAACCACTAATGGACTGTAAGACATTAAGATTGCTTTTTATTCTTTCACGCTTACTGACCGTTTGCCCGTACGCCCATGCACAATAAACCCTCCCGAACGCTCGGATGCCATGGTGTGGCGAGGATGTGTAATGTCCGTCGGCGAAATCTTTAGATGCCAACATTGCAGCCTTCGGGCCTTCGAGAAAGCTTTGTTACAATCAGTAACGAGTTGACCGGTCGAAAAGGGAATATACCATTGATTATGAGGGCTTGTTCGTGCAGAGGTGCAAATCGCCACGAATCTCTCCACGAAGTCAGGGAACACTACAGGCCAGTGATATGCTTGTTGACCACCCATCGAGAAACCTACAACACAAAACACCTTCGATACTCCTAGGTGCTTGGTGAGAACTGCGTGCTGCGCGCGGCTACGAGGCGAAGTCAGCAAAGCAAAAAGTAAAGGTGTGGGCACGGAAGATTCTCACATGTTGTCCTCATAAGAGACAAACGGAAAGTATGGTCCATTGTATGGTGCCAGCTACGAATGATGCGTGTCACGACGACTCTCTCGCGGAGTCCCATTACGGGAAGATCCACGCACGGTATTAGAGGGAGAGGATGACTAGAGACTCGTAGTCAGAATAATCTAGCAAGTGGTGATTCCACACACCTCTCCGTTACAGAACAGCGCAAAGGTAACAATGTAGTATTTCTTGGTGTCGAGAACCTACAGAGACGCACGGCTGTGAACACCTCGTTGCCAGTGTCCAGAAGGTGCAAAAAGGATTAGATCACCTTTCCTTCACCGACAAGATAGTCCTGACCTGCAGATACATTAATAGTGAGACAGATTATTCTTTTGACTTACTTCCAAGGGCGAGCTTGGCGCCGTAACATGTTGGGAATACTATACAAGGATTCTTGGGATCTCCATATGTCTGATAGGCTGTGACTGCGTCTGGAAGTATGCCACCAGCCACACTGAACCTGCCGTGATGGTAGTACTTGATTTCTGCGCTTAGAGATTGCATATTATGCTGGTGAGCGCCGCTGCTTGGACGTAACTGGGAAGGCGATAAGCCTGGGCGTATTTACCTGGTTAAGTCGATTCATTTTTATATCCACCTGTTCTCAAGGGATATTCCCAATTGCATGGTCGGGCATCCGAGGAAATGATCACGAGCAGGTTGATGCTATAAATTTAGAAGATAAAGTGAGATAGTCGGAGCGGAACGAATGAACCCACCCGACGACGGGGTTAGTCAGTTACCCTACATGCCGACCACTGTTGTCCCAAAAGCTGTCTGAGTAACGTACAGAAGAAAGCGGACATTTCGAGGGCAAAGTATACATATGCCCGCTTGGTTCAATGTTACCACCAAACTTCCCTGAATTGTGGGAACCATTTGTTGCGGGACAATGTTCCTATATCGAAGATGTGCACAGCTCTAAGATCTGATCCGTGGACGGGATCACACTGATTGTATGGAAATAATTTGAGAACTGTTGCGGGTCTCGCATACCAAGGTCAGTTGCTACGTTTACATATAGGTGTGATTTCTAAAGTTCCTCTAGGAACTTCTTGATTTCTGATTGGAGGAATTTGTCGTCCTCGGCGTTGGCACCGCCTCCGGCTGCATTGATAGCACATCCATTAATTGAAATTGGAGAAAGAGAAGAAGAAAATTTCACCCAAGTGTCCCCAGATGGAGGGAATGACGACGAGCTTTGCGTTCTTCAGGTACTGCACTTCGTTCTGGTTGTCTTCCGGCTGATCGAATAAATAAGACGTCAGCGGAAAATAACTCTTGTGGCTAGTAAATACTTGCAGGGAAATAGAGGTCTGTTTTGCACGGCATGATTAGTCCCTTGGCCTTGATCGCGCTCAACGACATTTCGAGGTCCCCATTGTCACGGATCGTGGAAACGTCGCCGGCTTGCCATGTGTTCAGCAGAGTTACAAGGTCGTTCGCGTCCCAGCCTTTTAAGAACCCTGCTTCCCACTCCTCACGCAGGAATGCATGCAGATCAGAATATCTTGCAAATGAATCGGTCGATTTAACGTCAAAGGATATTTTCAAAAACCACTCACGTTCCGTCGTACAAGTACAGCTTTTTGCGGAACCACTTTGAGACCATTAGTATACGTAACAAGCCGGAGAAATTGGAGATGCGGACCTCTTGACTGTACGCCCATGCGCAGTACGCTCGGCCAAAGGCACGTATTCCGTGCTGGGGCGTAGTGTTGTAATGTCCATTGTCAAAGTCCCTAGATGCTGTCAAGGCTGCTTTCGGCCCCTCAATGAAACTAAAGACGTGTCATAATATGGCGGAATAGTAGATAAATGTAGCGTACGCTGTATTGTGAGGGCTCGTTCGCGCAGACCCGCAAATGACAACGAATCTTGCCAATAGGAGGGCGGTTAGAACGATGAGCGGAGGGGTGCAAGGACACACCTTTCTACAAAATCAGGATACGCGACTGGCCAATAGTATGCCTATCAAAAAATGAGTGGGTATTTCGATCGTGTTACTGTCATGGGAACGAACTTGTTGTCCACCCATTGAAAACCCCACGACGCAAAACACCTTCTGGATCCCAAGTTTCTTGGTCAACACATTGTACTGAGCGCGACTACGGATGTTCAACATTGCATGGTTTCATTGCTTATGAACGTTTAGCTTACATGTTGTCTTCGTAAGACACGGCTGGAAAGTATGGCCCATTGTACGGAGCCAGCTGAATAAACCTGTTAAGAGCATGCGCGGAACATTGGCCTCCTTTGGACTGACAGTATTGGAAGGCGAAGAAGACTAGCCCACGATCTAGCATTAGCGATGAAAGTAGGTAAGAGGGTCGAAACACACTTCGCCATTTGAAAAGAGGGCAAAAGTAACAACGTAATACTTCCGCGGGTCTAAAGCCTGCATGCAGATAAGCGTGCAAAACGGACGGGAAACTCTTATCTGCGCTACCTTGCCTTCCCCAACGAGGTAATCCTGACCTAAAAGACCGTTGTCTTATGCAAGCATCCATATGCAGTCCATAGGTGCACGATGATCCACGTACTGTCAAGCTTTCCACCGTAGCAAGTGGGGAAGACTATGCAGGGATTTATGGGATCGCCGTACGTGCGATATGCGGTCACAGCATCTGGAATAACGCCCCCTGCGACACGAAAGCGACCATGGTGATAGTGTTGAATGGACATGTCTGTCTCTTGCACCTAAACGCAACTGATGGGATAGGATTTGAGCTGGACCGCATGACAAGGAACTTGGACGATGATTCATATAGACCCAGAAACAAGAATACCCAAGGTCTGCAACCGAACACACACGACACGCGGCCCGATTCCATGAGAACATCACGCGCACGAAAGGACCGTCACGAGTTGTGAATGAGAAAGGCGACGCAGAAATTCGATTGAATTCTACTTGGCAGCGTGGGAAGATTCTGTACATAAATGTTACGAGAGAGATGTCATGTGAGTGGTGTGGCTGATAAACTATAGCAGTTCTCGGAAATCGCCGAGTAGTCTAGCTGGTCCAACAAAGGTACTGCTCATCGACCTCATCGACCTCAAGAATGGGCTGTACGTCGACCGCCTGACGGTGCGAGCTGACATTTCTGACACACCGCCCTCCAGCCAACAAACCCCGTGGACTTCAAGCCGCTCGCAAACTCCGCAATGACCGTCGCGATAACCGCTGGGTACATATTTCTCCATCGAATGCTCAGCACACGGCACCTCAGATCTCACATTCCGTTTGTATAGGCGGACAAGTCGTACAAGAAGCGTGCCCTTGGTAACGTCTTCAAAACCTCCCCCACCGGAGGATCATCACATGCGAAGGGTATCGTCCTCGAGAAAGTTGGTGTCGAGGCAAAACAGCCCAACTCTGCCATCCGCAAGTGTGTCCGTGTACAACTAATTAAGAACGGTAAAAAAGTCACAGCATTCGTGCCTGTAAGCTCTTGTGTGTGTTATGTGTTAAGTCGCTGACGACCTGCGCCATGCTAGAATGACGGTTGCCTGAATTTCGTGGACGAAAACGACGAAGTCCTCATCTCTGGTTTTGGTCGCAGTGGCAAAGCCAAAGGTGATATCCCAGGTGTGCGTTTCAAGGTTGTGAAGGTGTCTGGCGTCGGTCTACTCGCACTCTGGAAGGAGAAGAAGGTCAGCCATACTGACACCCTCTACGTGCTCGCTATTCACGCATGATCACAATCATCAGGAAAAGCCTCGCTCATGAGCTTGAGCTTGCTAATCTCCACGTTTTCACTTACTTTGCCCTATGAGCATGCATGTACTGCCCACCATTATGCTTTCCCAACAAGGGAAACTTTTGCGATCTCGTGCATTGCTAGAGGTAGTGATGACTCCAAATATCGACATTCAAAGATAATTACTGAGGGGGTAACAGTAGTATTGAAGATTGCTCGGGCTAAAATACTAGCGTTCCGATCATATGGCTGTAATTCCTCTTCCTTGCATATACTTCTTTAGGTCCCTCATCAGCTCCAGTTGTTCTTCGACGGTCAGCCCGCTGACTATCATTTGCAGTATGGATCCTACGGTGACGTGATGTTCCCGGATCAGGCTGCTGTAGTACACATAGGTGAATACTCCCATTAGGAATCTGAGCAATGAATGAGTTGTGCGTTGCGTGGTGGTAAGATCAACGTACTGGCAATCCATGCGATCCGTCATGCCACCGTGTCCGGGAATGCTGTGGCCAAAGTCTTTGATGTCGAATGCACGTTTGAAACCGGACGCAAAGAAACCACCAAATGGTGCAACCAAAGAAGCAAAGATAGCAAAGACGAGCAGATGAAGTTGATACGGAACATAGGGAATGACTGTCACGGGACGGCCGAGCTACAAGTAATATGTTTAGCTTGCAGAGAATTCCACGTTTGCTGCAGTACGCACAAGTTGTGACAAGAACACTCTTAACGGTGCCCATATCTCCCATTCCTTCGCAATAAAGACGGGGTTGGGGGCACATTGAACGCTGCTCCACACGCTAACACCAAGATCATGGACAGGACAGATCATATAGTTGAATCGCATGAAGTAAGAACCCCAGAGCACGCTGAAGATCAGAGTGCTCCAGAATGCACCGACAAATCCCTCAACAGTCTTTTTTGGAGACAGCTTGATCAAGGGGGTGCGACCGAGGGTAATACCCCAGATGTAAGCAAACACGTCGTTGCAAATGACCAACGAAGCAGGAACGAAGAACCAGATTAGTCCCTCAAGGATATTGTTGACGATGAAGTGGCTGCAAACATTTCAGACTTGGATCTTGCCCGGAACAAACACTCCTACCTGGATACCACGATCAAGAGCAAACTCATGTGAACCCAGCAAAAGAGACCAAACTGTTGTTTGAGATAACCGCGCTTAAGTGACAATACGAAGCCCATGAACCCAATGGTGTAGAGGGTGAAACTGATCATGCGATGGTTTGTAGCAAATGGAAGCAGCTGACCATCAGTGAACACCACGTGCTTCAAAACAACATCGATATGAGGTCGCGGTGAAGAATAGCAGAACTCACCTTGAAGTAATAGATAATGCTTTCACCATATAGGAAGTAATTGGTCACCGCGAAGAAGTACCAGTTGAGAGTTTTGCTCCATGGATCCTTGTGTCCCTTGACCACAAAATCCGCGGCTTCGGGAGACATGTCCCTCAACGAAAAGAGGGCTGTGACCTCTCGGTAAACTAATGTTTGGCATAGCATGACAAGGATGACCATGTACGCGTGACCCATGAGCAGAAGACCTAATCTAATGTCAACCTTGATGCTTGTGAGCGACGGGAGGCGAGCCTTACCCATGAACCCTCCGATCATGATGAACGTCCATAGTGTCCGTGTGACCAGATTTTGGCGCTTCTTTGTGCGTTCAGCTTCCTGCGCATCCTGTTTAGTCCTCACAGCACGCTCGACATCCGTCTGCATTCGCGGGCGTGTGGATTCCTGCAGTTCCGTTTTAGGTTTTGGATGTGCCTCTGCCAATGGAGGATTTGAGGCTGAGGGCGCAATCAGTAGGGCAGAAGCGTCATGAGACAGCATTCACGTACTGTCAGACTTGGAAGTGGTCGAAGCGTTAATGTCAGATTCAGGGTGAGGTCGTGGGGGTTCTGGAACAGGGGGAACATCGTTCGGGTCGGCCTCGGTGGTGGATCCAGGTGGCGCCTGCTCCGCCTCGGATGATAGGACCTCCTCGTCGGTGACAACAGTAGAGCGCGCCATGGACTGTTCCGGTGAAGGAGTGGCCCTAGGAGAATTCTCTGCTGTTGACGCCTTGGCTGCGGCTTTCGCTTGTTTTCGCCTCTCTGTGCGTGCATGTTTTTGTTGCTTTTTGAGCTGGGATTTCGACAGCTTGGGTGGCTCCGTGCTATCCGCGCGCGATGGGTGCACATGTATCTGAACGTGAAGGAACGACCTACGTATCTGAGAAGGGCTGGGCGTGTTCTTCTCGCGCGAGCTCCTCTTCGGACTCCTCGAGATCCTCCACGGCAAGGGCTGCAAAGGCGGACTTGGTCACGAATTGACCAGAGGGAGCCGTCTCGGCTGGTTTGCTCATGATGCAAGGGTGTTGGTCGTGGCAAAGGCGTGAAAGCGGTCTGGCTGGAGAGCTGCCTATTTCTGGTGGCACTTTAAGTATGGGAAGCCGGCATTTCGAGTGCACACACTCGACCAAACACGCGCGGCGACGTGTACAACAATTCTACTTGTACTTGGCTAGCTGGCATTATATACGCGTATTAATGTGCACAGTTTCTGTCGGTATCGCTCATCAGGTCCGGTGGGTTCTGGCAAGTCCATAAATACTGATATAGAATCGGCCTCGCCTCAGAATTTCCAGCCTTCTCCCGCTTCCATAGCCCATGGGACTGGCACACGACCGTCAGCAGGCGTATCTCACGCAAAGTCCGACACTTACATTTGTTCAGCAGCGTCTTGGAGAATATTTTCTCAATGGGAACATCGTGTTTCTTGCACCACGCGGCAGTGATCCTGGTAGAACGTCAGCGGCCCACTCGACGCACGACAAGACACCAATCACCGTGGATCCAGGTAATTGATCTTACTGTCGTATTCCAAAATACATCAGCAATCCGCGGACGTGCGGAGGTACAGAACAGAACCAACCTCGTGCCCAATGCAACCTCCTTTCCAGCTTCGCGATCATCCATTTGCAACTTGAAGGTCTTGATCCTCTCATCTAATTTCTGGATGGCTTCTTCGACCTTCTCTACGGGGCGCTCTCTCTTCAGCACCGCCTTGCCCGTCCCGCGCTCCTTGGCGAGTCTCTTGTAATCGGCGTCGATGACGGCAATTCGGTCCTTCAAAACAGAATCGTCCACAGGTTTAACACCATCCTCCACAAGTTTCTCGTTATCTTTGGCAAATTTCTTCTCCAATTTTTCGATATCTTTCTTCCTCAGTGATTCCTCGTGCTCCGCAACCCACTCGTCGTCTATGTCTGACTCGTCGTCAGCATAGAGGTTATTTTCCTGGTATTTGGAATCAAGATTGAAGAGGACGTGACGGAGCTTCATTCGATCGTACTTGAAAGCGCGGAGCTGAATGGTAGCTGAGTATCAAGGGGGCATTTTCTATAGCAGGATACGTACTCGATCACGCATCTTACCCATGGATTGCTCATGAGTCTTCGGTGCAGTCCTTTGGTGGTTACAAAGTATAGCGACCATGCGATTAGCGTGGTTGTATGCGTTCAGCTTCTCTTGCACCGTAGCATTCTTCGGCGTTCCTTCGTCCAATTGCTCCTGGAACGTTATGGATGCGTTATAAGTACGAAACACCTTGGCGGTCAGGCCTTTCATATATGATGCAAGGTGCTTGTTGAGCAGAGATGTCTATGAAAGTTGTCAGTTAATATTCCACCAACTAGCTCAAGTGCAAAATTACGTTGACGCGATCGAACAGGTTGTCACTTTCTTCCTTATTTTCCTTGAACAAGCGAATATTTTTGAACACCTGTGCCTCAACGGGGACACGGTTGTAGTACCGGATAGAGTCTTTACCGAGGAAATCAAAGACAATGAAATTGGGAGCTTCCAGCGTAACATGTTCGCAGCGCAGCGAGCAACAGCCGACCGTATCTGCTTCGTCTTCCCCTTTCTCGTTACCCGCACGAAGAGCAAGTCGATCGATGAAATACATGGCGGTCGCCCGCTGTCTGTCGGCCATGACTTTGCTCTTCAAGTCGTTCTGATAATCCGTGCGGATTCGCACGACGTGACTCTGACACGAAATCAGTATCTCGTATCAGGAACGAGATGGATTTATACCTTGAGTTCGCGGGCTTTCTCAAACTTCGACATGTCGCTCTGGCCCTTCAGCGAACTACCCGCGGCCAAAAACACGTACTTGTAGTTGCCGTTGACGTTTTCGACCCAATTGGCAAGCCATGTCACGGTCTTGTCATGCACTACTGCTTTCCAGTTCCCAGGCATGTTAGGGGTAGGAATCGGAATACCCTCGCCGATGTTAAGGGTGATGTCTTCCGGGCGAACGCGGAACTGTTCCGCACGTTAGTGGTTTAGACCCCCACGGTAAGTGGAGACTCTTACTTTCAGAGCGCCTTTCTTGGGGTGATCACCACGACCGCGGAACAATCCTGGAGGTTCGACACGGAAGTTTCCAACCTTCTCTTTGCGGCCATCAAGGAAACACGACATATACTTCTCCTCCATGGCGTCCTTCTGTTTCTTCAGCTCCTTTTTCTCAGCAGCACTGAGTGCTTTCTTCTTGGCTTTCTCTGCTTCGAAATACTCAAACATGGGCCGGAAATCGCATTGGTCGAACTCGGTTATCTTAACTTGGTTGCGCTATCGAAGGATCACCACTCAAGTTGCCGCGAGTAATCGAACAAAGCTTACGGGAGGGTAGTCTTTCAAAACCTTAAGCCAATCCTCGAAGAAGTTCTTGTTGAACGTCTTGTCCTGAGCATGATCTGTCTCTAACATGGCCGCGTAAAAACCGGCAACTTCCTCAGACTCTGGAGGGAGGTCGACTACCTTGCCTGAGTTGAATCGTCAGTCTTGTCTGAAAAAAAAAACGCAGGACACGATTGGGATAGGACCTTTGTACTTCATCTTCACATTTGATGGAAGTGGTTCGTAAGGAGGGGGGAATATGACACCGTTGTGCTCGAGAGTCTGCCACTTTTCTTCACCGTCTCCGTTGGCTTGGTCTTCCCACCACCGGTAGACTTCCTCGGCTTCCTCTTCCTCTTTCTTCTTTCCCTTCCTCTTCGCCTGAGGGGTTTCTGACGGGGCGTCTTCCTCCTTGACCTTCTTGTTTGAGGTTCCCTTGCGTTTCGGCTTGACATCCTTCATTTCCACGTCGCTTTCGGGCTTTACCTTTACCTTGCCTGATGAACGCTTCTTCGTCAAGAGCTCGTCGTCTGATGCGGATGACTCGATGGCTTCAGATCCCTCCTCCTTCTTTACTTTCTTCTTCGGCGGCGCTTTGACCTTCCCATTCGAGGCACGCTTTCGCTTGACGGTGGCCGAGGCAGCACCGCTACCACTCTCTACCTTGCCATTGGGAGTAGGAACGGCGGTAGCGTGTGGTGCGCGACGTGCGGCAGCAAAATTGGTTTTCTTGACTGGCGAGGAAGCAAGTGGGGTATCGTCATCATCCTCACTGTCAGAGGCTTGTACCGCAGCACGTTTTCGCGGTCGTGGTTTACTGGGCGTCTGAACACCATTTGCCTGAGACTAGAGGAAAATTATAGGGGGACGTAGCATACAGTGTATTTGGTGGACACATACTAAAGGCATGTCATCTTCACTCATCGGAGAGTCATATGGATCCCCGTTAGAGTGACCGTTGCCATTGACTGCGACGTGGTTCTTCCCGCTGGCGCTACCAAGCACGGTGAGCGATACATCATCGTCAGAGGACATGGGAGAGTCGAAGAACGCAGAAAATGGTCCAGTAAAGACGACGGTGGGGTCAAGACGGGCAGTAGAGACGGAGAAACGCGGAGAAAGACAAGTCAAGAAAGGTGTCTTCTGCCGAGGTGAACAAGTCTAGACAGGCCTGCCCTAAATAAATAGGCACGTGACTGTGAAACGGTGGGTATGGCCGGGATGACTGCCACGCTCGCTCGTCACTCCGTTTCTGGTCACTACGAGGTCAGTGCAGCCCCTTTAAAGCGACTCGTTCGTCGTGCTCAGTCCGCGCGTCTCACAGCATGGCAAACCTGCCACTTTTTCGTGATCCGTGGGCGAAGAGAGAAGCGTGGCGGAAACACCCCGTCTTTTCCAATCGCGCCATGTTCTCCAGCCTGTTTCCCGGCTTTGGCATAGCTGCGGCCGCATTCACTGTTTATGTCCTCTTTGACAACTTTTATGGCAAACTACAAAATGGCAAGCACTGACGGTGTGTCCACCTCAACCCACTTTGCAAACCATTCATACGGTACACTCGACAGGCCTATGCTTTCACATTCTAGACCATACTTAACCACTCTGTACCACGAGCCCTCGCAGTGCCATGTCTTGTCGCTTCTCAACGTTCCCGTGAATGCTATTCCCAGCCGTGCAGGAAACCGAGTGGAGCAGTTCACGAGGTCGTAGATTAATGCAGTTGAACGGTACAATTCCACAGTAGAGTCATGTTCTGCTCTAAGACGACCTGTGCGGGTTGGACTCGAGTCTCCATAGGCATCACACCAAAGGGGGCATCTTCCGCACGACCTTGCCCTCATTCTTGGCATGCACTTTGAGTTTCTCCAGGATGGGGGAATTGGACCATCGTTCGGGCGGTGTGCGATTGCCCGTCGACCAATAGTATATGTCCCAGTCCGGCTCGTCGAGCAACTAGCAAGGAGATGTTCATCGAGTGTGCAAAGATAGCCAAGGAGACAATGTATACCTTGTCGTATTCGGACAGCTCAGCACGGGTCATGGTCGGGAGGTGATCTCGGGCAAAGGTGCTCAACAAAAGGTCGGACTCGAGCGTGCCGCGTTTGCGAGATTGATAGAGCAAGCGTGCACGCGTTGTCTTGAGCGATTCGTTTGGACGGGGAAGAGGCTCAGGAGCGGGCGTGTCGGCGGGCGTGGTCGTGCTGGAAAGATGCTGCGGTGTGTGAGGAAGCGGCCATGGGTCTGACGACGCGCTGCGGGCGGATACGGAGAACGTGCGAGCACGATCGCGGCGGACATGTCGAGCAGCGATGCGAGCGGCAGCCCTCATGGTCGTCAAATTCTGAGTTGGCTCTACAAATTCCCACATATCCAGCGTACTAATCCCGCTAGCCATTCAACCTCTAAGGTATCGCTTGCATACCTCGTTGTTCGTTTCCTCCACGTAATGATACCCCAGCTTGTCCAGGAATTCCTGGAACTGACCATGGTCTTGGGGAGGAACCTGAATCCCCGTCAACACCTTGCCAACGTCTAGGGCTTACGTCAAGTGGTGATATATCAGCGAAGGACGACTGACCTGCGCCATGATTGCGATAATGGAACAAGGAGATGTTCCACCCATGTTGAAGGCCTTCCAAGAACTTGCGCAATGCTCCGGGTCGCTCTGGGAATTCTAGAGATTCCACATCGCATTTCAATAGTCGAGTACAGTGAAGATTTTAAACCCACCGAATCGAAAGAGACGTTCATCTGGTACAGCGGCGCATCCTCCCACCATATATCGCGTATGACTCTTCGCCATTTCATTGTCACTGATATCGAATCCTTTGAATCCTTGCTGTTGAATAGCGTCTAGCACTGCTGACACTTCTTTCGTCCGGGACGAAGATTCAAGCTTGAATGAGAGGAAGATGTGCGCAACATCCGGCGAGTTGTACCGATAAATGAATTCCGTAACAGATCGAGGGTATATGATTGAGTGGAGGGCAAAGAAACTATGTTCAAGATGATGAAGGAATGACGACAAAGTAATGGTGAAAACGTACCTGCCGGGTTTCTCTGGGACCTCGACGCTCAACAGTGCTTCTCGACCTTCACCGAGTTCCGCACGTTCGGCAACGAATCGTAGACGATCAAAATTCATATTCGCGCCACTAACAACCGCGACGAACTTTTGTTGAGCACCGATCAGCTTGTTGGCTATGATGTGGTGCTTCAATCCAGCGAGCGCGAGCGCCCCCGCTGGCTCGGTGATCGATCTGGTTTCTGTAACCGAAACGGTCATCGAAACGCCGGGGGTGCAGCCTGAACTTGAAACTTACCCTCGAAAATGTCTTTGATGGCAGCGCAAATTTCATCATTGTCGACCACAACAATTTCATCCAGGAGGCGTTGGCAGATACGAAACGGCTCAGCGCCGACCAGTCGAACAGCCGTGCCATCGCTGAACGGGCCGACTTCAGCGAGCGTTACGCGGTGCCCCTTTTTCAAACTCTGGTACATGGCGTCGGCATCGACCGTTTCTACGCCGTATATTTTAGTCTTGGGGTCCCCAATGCGTTTGACGTATTCGGCGATCCCGGCAACCAAGCCACCACCACCGATGGCACCGAATATACCGTCCAGATTGTCAGAATCGGGTATTTGTTTGAGAATTTCCACGGCAGTGGTGCCCTGGCCAGCGATGACCAGAGGGTCATCATAAGGGGGGACGAAGGTAAGGCCATGTGCGGCCGCAAGACGAGCACACTCTGTTTTGGCCTCGTCAAAGTCGGATCCGTGGAGGACGACCTTTGCGCCTAGACGTTGGACGTTGGCGACTTTGATGGAGGGAGTCCCCTTTGGCATGACGATGGTACATGGTATGCCAAGTCTGGTTCCAGAGAGTGCGACGCCTTGAGCGTGATTGCCTTGAGGACGGACATGATTAGCCCGACGACAACATGCAGGGGACGGTCGCGTATGTAGGGTACGCACACTAACCAGCACTGCACGTGATGACACCCTTCCATCTGTCCTCTTCGGGGATGTTTGCCATGAAGTTGTAGGCACCGCGGATCTTGAAGCTGAACACCTCCTGGAGGTCTTCGCGTTTGAGCCATATCTGATTTCCTAGTTTTGCGCTGAGATTCGGGGCGAATACGAGCGGGGTCTCCTTGAGTATCTCGTAGACTTTTGAGGAGAGGATAAGGCGGAGATAATCAGGCTCATTGGACGCGAGGAGATGGTGGGCGGCAAGGGAGGGATAGACGAGAGGCTCTGGCGCGTGCGAGGAATACTCGAGGGTGGCCGTGGTGGGAGCCATGGACAAGGAGGCAAGACTAATTGTGACTCCGGGTCGCTCGATCACCATGCCCGGGAGTTCCCGGATTTGGATAAGGGGGACATGGCCGACGACGACCACGACAGCGACGCTACTCGACTGTACCTATCCGTGTCTGTATGGGAGACGTGACCGCCACCGTGCTCATCGTCCGCGACGGCCACGAACGCGCTCTAGTACGCGTGATGCGTTCAGGTCACGTGCAAAAGATAAGTCCATGCGATGTACGGCGCTGGTCTCGGTGGGGATCGTCGACGATGAGGACGTACTCCCTGACGTGTCCGGCATGTACTGGAGGCGCCGTGTCCGTCGGGAAAAGACCGATTGCACACGCACGACTGCCACCGCCGTCGGGACAGGCCGCGCCCATGCCTGATCGCGACGAGACGGACGAGGTTGAGCCGCGATGATGCGATACCGTGCGGGAACGTCGAGAGCGGGCGGGACGGTGGGGGCGACGAGAACGGCGACGAGAAGAAGAAGACGAGGTGGGATGTAAAGTAAGAGTTGCCAGCCCTAAATAAATATAGAGCGGTCTTGCTCGTACCAGACTTTGACTTTTGCTTTTGACCATGGCCCAAGCAGCGACGATGGGACCACCCCTCTCTCCGCGCGAAACCCGTCGCTCGGGAAGACGCTCTGCTCCCTCCGCATCCGCCAGCACCTCCAAATCCCCAGACTCACCCGCCCCAGAGTCCGCACCAAGGACCAAGGACCCATCGGCTCGCTCCGCCCCACCGAACAACAACCCAAATCCTCGCACAAAACGTCCAAAGCAGGAGGACACCGACGACCCCATCCCCAACAAGAACACCCAGTCCAATGGAAGCGCCTCCAACCACACCCATTCCAATGGCAGGTCAAAACGCAAGGGCAAGGAGAAAGAGAAACACCCCTCGGTGGATCAACTGACCGAACCCGCCCCCTCGAAACATTCCTCTGCCTCTTCAGGCACAGCCGAGCCTCAGGACGACGACACGGAGGAGCAGGGTATCACGCGTTGCATATGTGGTATGAACGGTGCGTCCCTAACCCCCTCTCCCAGTCCCGCATCCTCATCCGTCACCTACTCTACAGAGGACGACGCTGAGGGTGGCGAATTCATGGTGCAATGTGAAACATGCAACGTTTGGCAACACGGCCTTTGTATGGGCTTCGATTCGGAAGCCCAACTCGCAGCGGCAGCCGACTACTACTGTGAACAGTGCAAACCAGAGCGTCACCAAGATCTTCTCAAGTGCGTCCCTTTATTAGCGCCATATCGACAGTCCATTGACCTCACTCCTCTCTAGGCGGCTAGCGAAGAAGGCCCGCGAATCATCAACTCACTCACGCAACACGACCTGTCGACTCTCTCGTTCTCATTCTCCCAGTCATCTACTTAAGCCCCCCAAGAGACGCAATACGATGAATAGTCGTGATGCTGCGTTCGATGAAAGCTTGAAAGAGCTTATTGAAGCAACCGCCGCGGAAGCGGCAGCTGCAGATCCCCCCAAGCTCGCCGTGAATGGTTGCACGAGTGGCCCAAGCGAAGCCGCTGATGACGAGCTAAATAGTCGGAAGAAGCGAAAGCGCGGGGAGGACGATGCGTGCGTTTGACCTACCTTCATTGTTGGACGATGGCTCATTCTGTTTTGCAGTCTCCCCAAGAAACGCACCAGATCGGCGTCGAGCGCGTCGGATGCGCCTGAGGCGGTTGTTAGTGTCGTGCCCGAAGAGTTGCCCCCGCCGCCTACGAAACGCTCTGGTGGGAGATCGGCAAATTCGCGCAATCGACGAGGTGGACCACGCAAGGCCGTCCCTGCGCAGCACGATGCTGTCGTTTCCGTCGAGGGTGACGAAGGTATGCGTCCAAGCCAATCCGATGATACAATCCACGTGACGTTGAACCCAGGCACCGGCCCGAGCAAGCGATCGACTCAAGCGAACCGCGGCAAAGCTGGTCCTACTCCAAAACGCCCGCCTCCAACCTCTCACGCCCCGGGAAGCGGCACTCAGGACAGCACGAACAAACGAAATCATTCCGGGGCAGGAGTGGCGCCAGGCAGTTCTGCCGAGAATTCGCGTGCATATCGCAATTCCCATGCGTATGCAATCTCCCAACAGCCTCTCTTTACGTCATGGAACTTGCCAGACTATCTGGCTCATCTCGAACACATGCTCCCAACGGACACGCCACGCCCGCTCGAAGTCCGCAGTTTAGCCATTGGACTTGGTGGAAGAGAGTCTCTGGAGAGGACGATGGAGAGGGGGGTCAAGGTCAAGTGGCCGAGCAAGCGCATGAGCGTCGGAGACATGAATAAGCGTGTTCGCGCGCTGGTGGAGTGGGTAGGCAGGGAACAGGCAGGCGCGCTCGACCGCGGTCGTCGGAGGGAGGCCCTGGAGAGGGCGTTGAAGAGCAGTACTTTGGTGGCGGGGGACATCCTCTCGGCTTCGCCCGTCCCTGACGATCGTGACCCGGAAGGGAGACACCGCGAGGGTCGAGGATCACCCATGGTGGTTGACAAACCCGCAGACTACGCCGGTGATTCACATACTGGTGAATTAGCACCGACAAAACTCCCCTCGTTTGATGTGGCGGCCCAACAGTCGACGATGAAGATGATGGAGGAGCTGATGGAGGAGTTGATTAATTTCCAGGAACGGTTCGGGCCAGGCGTTAAAAGTAGAGAACGGGAACGGCGACCAGCATCATGACCTATATGTGCACGATATCACTTTTTTTTTTTTTTTGTTTGTTTTTTCCATCGACGTGTGGCTTGTACTTACACTTTGTACACGTGGCAATGTTTGGCAACAGCCTCTGCGACAAACAAACCTGTCCATGTCCTTGACTTGTGATATGAACGCGCTCGGTCCTACACGCGCTTCTTCTCCGAGCATCTCCAGTCCTGGTGACGTGGACGAGGACCATGGCGGCGACTATTCCACCCGCATGGAGGAGCTCTTTGACGGTGACGAAGACGAGCATAGAGAGAGTGGAGACGAGGAGTTTGTCTACGACGGTGTGGACGCCGAACCAGTCACTGGCATAAACTACCGGGAACAGCTTAGGGACGTCCTCGGGCCAGACGACACCTCCGACGTATCTGAGGAAGCCGAGGTAGAGCGCTCTCTGCTCAAAGAAGATCCTAGCGAAACGTTTGGTGATACCGTTACGGGGGAACCATCGGTCAGTATCACTCGCCACCTCGTGTTGATGGGACGTGGCTAAAGGGTATGTAGGCGCACGCCGAGATCATCCTCGATTCTGCTAGTCTTCAATCCCCGCTCACCCAGCCCACCATGGTTTCTTTGAACTCCATCTTCAGCTCCGCTACCTCCTTTTGCAGCTGCACCGTG